>LJJI01000317.1:0-70731 GCA_001553865.1 Cladosporium sp. BSL10
TTTTTTTTTTTTTTTTTTTTTTGAGAGCCATTATCAAGACGTAGTCCAGGTGGGAGCAGCGGCTTCGAGGATTCCCGTGATGGAGGATTGAGCCGTGCGAGCACGACTGCGCTCCCTCTAGATCTTGGACGAAGGAACATGTGATTACTCCATGCGACGCAGGAACTCATCCCAAGCGATTGACCGAAGCTGGGCAGGGTGTTATTTCAAATACCTTCGGAGGCTGCAAGGCTACTGCTCGTGCGGAATAAAGTAACAGCTTCGCGAAGTTTCCACGCGGCAACAGGTTCGATGATCAGCAGCGGTGTATCCGAGCAAAGCACTAGAAGGTAGCAGAGAAGTTCATCTACAGCATTTTTGCGGTTGTGGCGTGTAATAGCAGGAACGGCGCTCGTATATGCTGGTGAGGACAGATGCTGCAGCGAGCAAGTCAAATGCTTGGTCGATGGGGATCAATTGTATTACAGGACACCTGAGAGTCATTTTGGAGAGAGTATTAGAGGAGTAGTATCAGTAGAGCAAACTCAACAATAACGTTCTTCGACAGAACGATGCCTCCCATGTATACCTCACGTAGTAAGCGAAGGACAAGCTCAACACGATGTGATCGGCAGTTGAGATTAGCCCCGATCCGCTGATGATCCCGGCTTGCCTGGTCGTTGCGTCGCAGCCAACGAGACTTGGGCTGGGATTTGTTGATTTCCATGCTTCATGCGCGCTGACGAGACACCGACGCTGCTTCCAGCCCCGCGACATGAGACGAGACACAATCCGCTTGTCTTATTATCACTGATTGGCACCCTCGAGTCTCGTGACGTACATTTCTATTTATTGTTTGCACCCTGTTGTTTCTGTTTATCCGTCACCGTCAACGCTCGCTACCTACACACCATCGCCGTGTCCCGTGCGCGCGCGCGGCAAACAAACCATCGCAAATAGGCCCGCATAGCATAGCAACCGCTGCCCCGGGCTCCCCTCCGTAACGCCCGACCGACATCCTGCGACGGAGACCGTGCTTGCATGCACCGACGATAGCGATGCCAGCTCTCCCAGATATCCTGAGAACTGTTGCATAGCGCACCGCAGAACCACTACACGGTCTCGACTCCGGCCGTGGTGAGACGCTCTCTCGAAAGAGCTTCTTCACTCACAAGAGCTGTCGGCAAAGGTACGTTCAAGCTTCCCTAGCGCAAGATATGTCACGGGCAGAAAGAGGGTCTCGCCGCCAGCCATCCCAATGTCGCCTGCGACAATGCCATCATCCCATGTGAGACGCGCGCCGGGCCCGTTGTGGCTATGTTTGATGTCACGTCGCTGGGTGCACGGGATGCTTTGTCCACCGTCGCTGACTGGGGCCACCGGCCGACTTTACAGCTGCCAATGCCATCACCCGATGCCGACAACAACCCCATGGCCGCGAAGAAGGCGCAAACGAAGCCTGGCGACCTGGCCCAGAAGCTCGCCCGGTCCAAAAGTCAAGAATTCAAGAGCAAAATCCTGGACTGGAATCAAGCTGGAGGAGGCGTCGCTCCGGAACCGAGTCCCAAGCATGGAGTCAGCAAGGCAGCGGAAATCGTTGAGCCGGACCCAATGGACGAGATTGTGGTCGTCGAAGAAGACGACGACCCACCAGCCGCTGTCGTCGAAGCTAAACCGGACGCCGACAAGCAGCAGTCACCGTTGCCAACCAAATCACCTGTCGCTGCAACTAAAGCAGCGCATGCCCGAAAGACTTCAAAAGACATCGATCGAGAGCGGAAAGCCTGGGTACGAAGGAAAAGCAAGCCGCAGGTGGATCCCATAATCCAAGAGGAAGTGGAAGATATCAAGGCAGCGACCACGCCTAAGAAGCGGGTTGTTAGCGATGGACACTGGAGAAGGGATCGATCAGCTTCGAAGTCGCAGAGTGCCATGCCGACACCAGAGAACGAATCACCGCCAAAGCCAATCACTATTCGTCGCAGTGTCGTCAACGTCGGCTTGAAGGTACCGCCTTCCGTGCAGGACTTTTATGAAGAACCAGAACCAGAGCCGGTGCGCAGGAGGCCAATAAGCTCGCAAGGACATTCAAGGCACAGGTCGCGAGAAGACAGAGATGACGTCCCGGACTATGAGGATAGCGGTGTGAGACTCTACATCAAGAGACGGCCAAGATCCAAAACATCGGCCGAGGATCCCAAGAAGACAGCCTCCGAAGGCAGCAGTTTTGTCTCTAGCGATCAGAAAAGCCTTTCAACGGATATCACCACACCCAGTACACCGGCTGCAAAGGAGATCAAACGAAAACCTGCTACTGCACCTCGAGAAAAGACTTCGACCAGTTCACTGCCAACTGAGGATAATGCCAAGCGTCTTGACCCGAAGAGGACCAGGACACCGGAAGCTCGCAAACGAGCCTCGCCCAAGCCAGAGCCTAAAGTCACTCCAACAATTTCGCCAATTGTGCCGAAAGTGTTTGGAGGTCGCATTGAAGGCTGGCTAGCAAGCACATCTGATCCTTTCAGTGAGCCTACACTGGCACCAGAACCACTAGCACCCCGTAAAACGCCAGCGAAAATAGCAAGTAGCCGTGACAGCTCCGCGGACGGCCGAGCACACAAGACGAGTGCTCACAAGAAGCGTTCTCATCCCAACCTGGATCGCATTGACACACCGAAGGCCGATCTGAGGAGCGCCAGCCCGCGATCAGTCGGCGACGAGTCAGAGGTCTCTGGCGCGTCGACTCCAACTTTGAAGCGAAGGGGTGCGCGTAGGAACACGCACTCTCCAGTGAAAGACAGGAGTCGCCATGCATCGTCGCCGTTGGATACAGCAACCGTGACGACAGAAGATGACACACTGTCGAGACCACGCTCTAGATCTGGTCAGCCGCTATCCGAAGTTGGCTCGATGGATACTCTCACACAATCAGCAACTCAGCACTCGGGCGATGGACTCAAGCCTCGACGAAAACATTCCGAGAAACGGGGTCTTACCAAACACTCAGACCTAATATCTGTGCTATCTATGCCGAGAGCGGAGAACAAAGGCATTGCACCTGCGCGTAGCATTCGCACTCAACGGGTGAGGTCTGGCACAGCAAACATCGCCAACATCATGAATGAAATCACTACGGACGAATTGAAGTATCAGCGCGAGCTCAGAACCTTGGTCGACGGTGTCATCCCTGTCCTTCTACAAAGCGTCCTCTCTCAAAAGGATTCGGCAGGCAAGATTCAGACCTCGACAGGCCTAAGCAAAGACGAGCCGACTGTCACGCAACCTATCATCAACATGGGAGTCGCGCTTGAACGGCTGAAGACGTCGCACAAGCGTATACCTATGCACAATGCTCAAGATCTTGTAGCCTGGGCCCAACAGACCGCCAAGATCTACGACGACTACCTACGAGCATGGCGGCTTGGCTTTGAAGATCTTGTGGTCACTCTTGCGCCTCTTGAAGGGGCCGAGAAAGATCGGCAACCATCCATCTCTACGAAGCCGGAAGAAAAGATTGCTGCCTCGGCACAAGGGGACGGCGAACGGGTCGAGGTCTCCTATCTGCTCAAGAGACCTCTGGTCCGACTCAAATATCTCGCCCGGAGTTTCAAGTCCATCAGTCAAATCAGCCCCTCTCCTTTGGCTGAACAGATGGCGATAAGGTATCAGAAGCTCGTACAAGAGGCACGAGATCGCTCCAACGATGAGCGCGCACGCCTGGAAGACGAGGCAGCCGCTGCGATTGATCCCTCACGCTCGCGGGATCTGCGTAGCCTGGCGCCGATTTCTGGAGTTCGCATCGACCCAACTAGATGTGTTCGTGCCCGCGACTACTTCGATATGGACCTAAGACATCACAGCGGTCAGCAGTTGACATGTCGTATCGAGATTATCATCCGCGATGATACGCCCACCCGCGGGAACTCGACTGATCTACTTTTTTGCGAAGTGACCACGACTGGCCGCTGGTTACTTTTCCCTCCAGTGCTGACAAGCATGGTATCCGTACGGCCAAGCCGGCAGGTTGGTGAGCTTGTGCTTATGGTTCGTGGCTTCCAAGCACATGGAAAAGAGTGGCATGAACTCATGTCGTTGCGCACGGACGACGACGATGCTCTGGACGAATGGATGGACATGCTACCAGACTCGCCTGTGCCTCCAGGTCTCATGAAGAAGTCGAGCTTTGACATGCTCAGAGGTGCAGTCATGTCAGGAGCACTACCGCTTTCACCTTCTTCGCCCGATCCTAGCGCCAAAGACGTTGATATTCCTATCGGCGAACGCGCCAAGTCATCTGCTCGCATATGGGATGGCAGTGACGTGAACAGCATGATTGGTGACGACGAGCCAGTCAACACATCATTGCGTCGGAGCATGGCGAGTAGGCATCGCTCGTCTCCATTGTCTCCTCAATCGCGTGAGGCAGGGCGAGAGTCTGAGGATATGTATGCATGGGAGCGCAAAGACGCCAAACCGCGGCCCGCTTCGGTGTACAGCTCCTCCATTGACGAGCGTCCCAAGACCAGTTACACACGGTCGACCACTGATTACACCCCCAGCATCCTCTCCCGATCGACGACAGACTACACAGAGAGCTCTGGCTACACCAACAGCAAGAAAGACTACTCTGTATGGTTGCCGTCTTCACAGGGCAACTCGTCTGACGAAAGTTGCTCGGATGAAGACTACGAGCCTCGGTCCCGCCGCCCTGCTTTGCATCGCCAGACCTCATCTGTACCCTCCTTGGACCTACCCACCATCAACAAGACTCGCGAGATGGAAGATTCAAGAGATGCAAGGTCATATGCTACCCCGAGAAAACTTTCATCACACCGCCGTGCCGAGTCAACGCCTCTGGCCAATCATGCGCCGGCGAGAGAACCAGCATCAGCACCCGCTAAGGTGCATGACAGGCGCTCATTGCCTCCAAGAGACGATGATAGGTCACGCAACAATAGTCGTCCCAAGTCTCTAGGTCTCAAGACTGGAATCATACCTGCTCTCACGCCAAACTTCTTGAAGAAAAACCGCCGGTCGTCTTCTCCACTGAAGCACGAATATGCACCATCTTCGGAAAGCGAGTCCTTCTCTGAAAGTGATTACACGGAGTATGACCATGATGACGAATCGGTAACGTCTGATTCGTCCGCGGGCGACGAACAGGTATCGACAATTGGGGAACTTAAGACTTTCCCCAATTTGGGTGGATACAAGCCCATGGCTGCTCAACCTTCGCCTCCAGACACTCAGTATTCGCCCTCGGATCCTTCATTGGCACCATCACAGTCGGCATCACAAGCGCCATACCGAACTGTTCCAACGTACGATGACAAAGCCTCAAGTACTGTGGCGTCGATCTTTGCATGGGTCGATGCCGGTTTGTGGGATAGTCTACATCCCGAGGACTGCTTTGTCGTTGTCTCACCTGGTCTGATAGAGGCATTCGATCTCGCACAAGCTCAGTCTGCCCCTGGCGATGAGTACAAAAGTCCTTCCACGCGAGGTGTGAAGCCTCTCATCGCGCTGGAACTTACGCCTTTGGTACCTCTACGCCGGGGCACTGCTCTTGACATCTCTATTCGCTCGCCACCGACAGCGAACTCACTTTACAAGCCTGGTGCTAACGTGATGTTCCGCTCGCGAAGTACTGAGGAGTGCGAGGAACTCTACTTCATGATCAACCGTGCCCGCATAAACAACCCGACTTACATTGCTCTGCAAAATGCACGCGGGCCGATGCAGCAGAGCAACTGGGGAGAGGCCATGGACCGTCGCAACCAAGCTCGAACCAGCCCAAGCTGGTGGAACCTCAACTCAAAGAAGGGAAGCACCTACCGCTCAAAGGGTAGCAGAAGATTAGATTCTACCGCCGGCACCGAGTCTTCTATCGGCACAATGAATAGCGCATTCTCCGCTTTGCGCCGCTTCAGCGGCAGTGGCAACCGCCTATTCAATATCGCTAAGAGCACGATCACTTCTCGCGAAGGCCCTGGGTCGCGAAGCACATACTCGGATTCATTGTCTTCTGGCGCTGTCACGCCGATGGGTATTGATCCTAGGCTGGGCACGCCACTAGGTCTGACGGATATGAAGATTCGCCTGTACCTCCGTGAGTCAGCCTCCAAGTGGCGCGATATGGGCTCCGCCCGCATGACTATTGTGTTGCCTCCGAGACCCGACCCTGAGACGCCGGCGGATCCAAGAACACTCGGACAAGAAAAGCGGATTATCGTTTCCGGCAAGACCAAGGGCGAAACATTGATCGACGCCACGCTTGGCGAGAGCTGTTTCGAACGAGTGGCGAGGACAGGCATTGCGGTGTCTGTGTGGGAGGAGCAAGTCGGCCCCAACGGCGAGTTGGGACAAGTTGGCGCCGTGGGCGGTGTGAACGGCGCGAGAGCGAAGGTCTACATGGTGCAGATGAAATCGGTAAGTCTAATCGATTCGTATGTGCCTTTGAGGAGTGGACTTCTTGCTGACAGTGACTTAACAGGAACGCGACACGGCCTATACTTTCGGCTTAGTTGGCAAGCTACGTTACTAATGACCCCAGAAATGTCGCTGGACTTTTCTTCTTATTTCCCTCCACAAATTCTTGTTCGTACGTTAGGGCGAGCAAATTCTTGTTTTTTCTCATTGTTTTGATTTCGATTTCAGTGGACTTTGTGCTTGAGTTTAGCGAAGGGCGTTTCTTTGGGTTTCTTAGATCGAGAGTCCGGCATTGTTGTCGAACTCTGTTTTTTTCTTTTCTTTTTTGCTGATAATTTGACGTGTGAATGACCTGCATAGATATCTCTGGGGGGTGGCTTCTGTGTAAAGGAAGGGTTGTGTAGCTTTTTTCTTCTTTCCTGTTTTTTCCTTGTCTGCGTTTCTGTAGGACTTGTAATGATCATGCTTGATGGTTTTTAATTGTGGCTTAGAATTGGTCTTCGGATTCAACGGTGTAACAGTCTCCTGCTATTTGAAATCGCGACGTTGCTGTGTGGCTAAGACCATCGTACATGATCATTGTTGCAGCATGACGCACTCTGCACCCGTTATTGTTGTTGTTGTTGTTGTTGTTGTTACTCGATCCATGTGTTTCACACGTCATCATGGACTCGATAACACTTGCTGATTAATCTATCGAAAGCTTCCTACCCCTCCGTGGGGTATTGGTATGACGAACGACCCAGGGGATTAGTAAAGTAAACCATTGACCAAGCTTTTCAAACCCGAGGTATTAATCGAAGCTCTTGCTGGCCGTTAGAGTACTTTTCTTCTACTTTTTGTGCAGCATCAAGGCAACATATCAAGGTCTTTGAGAATCACATAAGAATACTCATCCTCCCTCTCCTATCCAGGTACTCACCAAATCCCTATACCACAAAAATTTGCCTACACTGCAACGATTAACCTTGGAATATAAGAAGGACAAATATCAAACAAAATGGCCCCCACCAACACCCTCATCTTCGGCGGCAGCGGGAAAGTCGCCCGCCACATCACCCGCCTCCTCGCCCAGCAGCAGCACACCGTCCACAGCATCATCCGCAAGCCCGAGCAAACCGCTTCCATCGCCGAGCTAGGCGGCAAGCCCATCGTGCAAAGCATCGAGGACTCATCTGTCGAAGCCATGGCCGCCACCATCAAAGCCACCTCCGCCAACGCCATCATCTGGAGCGCCGGCGCGGGCGGCGGCAGCGCAGATCGCACGCGCGCCGTCGACCGCGATGGTGCTATTCGCTGCATGGACGCTGCTGCTCTCGCGGGCGTGAAGCGTTTTGTGATGGTTTCGGCAGTCGATGTGCGGGATCGCGAGGGGAAGCCTGTGCCGGAGTGGTATGATGATGGAGATCGCGAGAGGAGCGATGGCGCGTGGAAGGCTATCGGGGCTTACTACGAGGCGAAGCTTGCGGCGGACCGGTCGCTGGTGACGGAGAACGGGCGTAGAGGTTTGGAGTACACTATAGTCAGACCTGGGAGGCTGCTCGAGGAGGCAGGTACGGGGAAAGTGGCGGCGGGCAAGGTGCATTTGACTAATGGGACTCCGAGGGAGGATGTGGCGAGGGTTGTCATCGAGGTGCTGAAGCAGCCGAAGACGATTGGGTTGGCTTTTGATGTTGTTGGCGGCGAGACGGAGGTGGAGAAGGCTGTTGCTGAGGTTGCGGAGGGGAGGATTGATACTTTCGAGGGAAGGCATTAATCAATTTGAGGACGGATATCGACTTACGAAAGAGGCTTATGTACCTCTGAGTGACAATGAGACGCAGAGAGAATGTCAATGATCACCTGCAACGCCAGACTTCCGCACACTCCTTCAATATTAGAACACACGATTTGCACGATGATTTGGAGAACTAAAAGGCAACTGGTTCAGCATGACCTTTTTTCTTCCCTTGTACATAAATTATCGTAATGCCAGGATTCCTGTGGACATTGCGCGAAAGAGCGACTAAAACTTTCAGACCGACAAAACAGAAGCACCCAGCACTTTGTCAATTTGCATGTGAACTTTCCCAGTTGAAAAGTCTCAATTAGATAATACTTACTACGTATTTATCCTGACGTATTTAGTTCATCAAATCGAGCCTGAGATTGGGGTGTATATGAAGATCATGAGGTAAGCGGACAGCAACTCTAAGTACGTACCCACAACTCGCAAGCACGCAATCACCAGTTGCATTGCGTGCGCAAAACGGCGGTGGAGGTACAAATCACGCCATTGAAAGAACCCGATTCTCTCATTCATTTGTTCCTCAAAGCTGTTCCTTTCGTAAAAATTGATTGCTTCGTTTCATTTCAGTGTGCGTATTTTTTCGTTTTCTCGCACAAACCCAATATTACGATCAAAACCTCAAAACGCCTTGCCAGAAAAATCAATCACATACCGGACAACGAGTCCTGTCTCCGCTGACGGGCATCAAGACTCGATGACACTTCAAGCACGAGTCGGCTTGATGGCGAACTGCTTCAAATACTCGTAATCCGCCACGTTGGCCGCGACAGTATCACGGATGACAGCAGCCGCCTTCTCGCCATATGTCTCCGTCCATTCCTTGTAGAGCTGCTCATCGGACTTGGGAATTTTCTTCTGCGGAGGTTATTAGCTGACAAACAAAGATAGGATGCCGCACTGTGTCTCAGACTTACGGTGGCTCTGGGCTTGAGGTCCTTGGAGTGGATGGCGTCCTCGTGGAAGCCGTTCCACTTCTCGAAAGCGTCCTTGGCCTTCTGGTGCTCCTCCTCCGAGTCCCAGTTCAGCATGCTCATGTCAAACTCGATGCCGACGGAGTCGCAGTAGTGCCTGAGCATGCCCTCGGGGTCGTCGAGGAGGTCGTCCGCATCCAGGATGCAGATCTCAACGCTGTTGGGCGCGGCGACAGCGCCGTTGTCGGACTGGCCGCAGATCTTGGGGCCGACGATACCGGTGTCTTTGCAGTAGTCGAAGAAGCGGCGGAGCTCATCGTAGCCTGCCTCTTCGGGCATGAACTCGTTGAAGCCGGTCTTCTCGACGAGCGGCGGCACGCAACACCTGTAATAGCTGGGAATGGAGTTGCGAGGGTGGCGGATAAGGAAAGTGAAGTGGAACTTCTCGAGCAACTCTTTGGGCATGACCGAAGGGTTGTTGGGCTCTGAAGGAGTATCATACGGGAAGAGAGCGCCCTCGTCACTCGACACGGACACAGCAGAGTCCTTGTCAGTGGCGTCCTTCACCTCGCCGTTCGTGCCATTCGTCTCGCCATCGGTGCCAACGCCACGCTTAGGGATGCGCAGCGAAGGAGCGACGCGAGAAGACTGCTTGTTCGGTGGCACAAGGTAGTGTGTGATGTCTTTGATGAAGACTCGCTTGCCCTGATGGTGGCGATGTCAGCTTTCACTGGTCGTGCAAAGAATTTTCGATGATCCCTGGGCAAGCGCCCGATGCATGTCCGCATTAGGTGAGAACGTTCGTCGCATTAGACGACATTTTATCACACCTCTGACTGCTGTACCACTGCGTGCAATGGGGTGCGCCGTCGTGGTGGACGTTTTCTTCAACGATGAGTGGGAGAAAATCCCGCCCCGGGCGCATGGACAGACCCATCAATGTGCATTTCCGTCGCTACACTCGTGGAGAACTCACGCAGATATTGCACCGCACACGGGATGATATCTAGACGGGGGAGTTGGCAATCAACGTACCTCTTCGCTTTCGCGGTCAATGCGATCAAGAATCGTCTGATAAGTCGACTCGGCGAATCCAGACTCTTGTCTGGCCTTCTCGTCATTTCCATAACGGGTACCGAGACGCTCTGGGCCGAAGTAGAAAGCATCGCCGAAAGGCTCGTGGATGCATGTGAGTGTTTTGTTGCGGGTCATGAAGACCTGCAGATTTCGTCAGTCATCTCATCGGGGGTGACGATCACGTATTGAAGATCCAACGAGCGTCGACTGGGTGAAGAGTCATTATGGTGATCGCGTACTCGTTCAAAGGCTGTTGAGCACGCCCTTGGGTGCGTAGCGACGAAAATGGGCTTCTTCGACATGATTGCGGTAGTGAGGATATTGTTATCGATGGATGAGGTGAAGGCAGTACTGATATTTCAAGATTTGCCGGCCTTCTCGTTGATGTGCAGTGTTGCGACGATGTTGGTGGGATGCCAACTGTCGTGTGGTTGCGAAAGAAATAAACTTCCGACGGGGAAAAGGTGTGGTAAGAGTGACGCTGGACGCAGGCTCTGCAAGGGTAATTTATTGAAGCTCGGGTATGGGAGTTGGATGGGTTCTGGGAGGAGAGGAGTTGATCTCCACGTCTCGAAGGGTCCGGCGCGGGTTTACAGGCACTGGGCTCTGCGAGTGAGCTGCTAGGCGCGCCGTATGTGGCTCACGGGTGGGAGGGATGGCGTAGGCGTGGAGGCGTGCGAGCGAGGGTGGACGCTGCAGTGGATGCGCCCGGCAGGGCTTCACATCGTGCTGCAAGCTGCTTGGTTGGAACGGAGTTGGTTAAGTCGCTCAACGGCCAACTTGACGAATAGTGGAGTAAGTGTGGGGCGTCAGATCGCGGCGAGACACGGCTGCCCTCGCATTAGATTCGAGCTTGTAGTCTGGCCCTGTCATGGTGCACTGCTGCCACGAATTAAACACTCTGCTGAGCGACTGGCGTCGCAAGCATCCTCACCACGGCGCAATGTCTCCATGTTTCCATCCTGTTTCGATGTGCGAAGGCGGAGAGACGTCCGGCCGAGGCTTGCGCCGAGCCAATGTCGTACGTGGTAAGTTGGTGCTGCTGGGAGGCTCGCTAAGGGTAATATCGACGTCACGGCATCGCAACGAGAGAACGGGTGTATGTACTATACAGCCACCTCACATGTCGCCTGGGCAGCATACGGTAGCTCGACGTGGCGCGGGGTGTGTGACACGCGACATGAAGTCGAGATAAGCATGCAAGAATGGGGTTCGTCCGTTTATTCCTTGGGCTAGTAGTCCACGAGTACGCCATCAAGCTATGGCCCTATTTGCGTCGAAGATCACCCATATCGCAAATGCCATATTCAGTCCTCGATCGTCCCCAGGTTGGCCTTAGTAATCCTCAGCCCTGTGACTGCAAGCCTGCCACCTTCTCCATGTTCTTGAACCTTCAGCCAGAGTGCCTATGCGGGACGGCCTGTGTGACGTTCAAGCACAAACGTATGCCAATCCGAGAACCGCGCCAACTCCATCTTGGGCTGGTCCTGCGAGGTCCTCTTATCTCTCTTGTGGACCATTGACCCAACATAGTTGGACACACTTGCTCGGGTACCACTACGACAATCGAAGCGGCAAATTAGTACCCGGCTTGCCCATCAAACAGCCACAGGGATTCCAAGCGATGTCGGCCGAGCAATATAGTGCTCGAGGCAAAAGGTACCTCTCGGCACTCCAATCCAGTATTGAGCCTCAAACCACAAATCGAGGCCGTGTACGATCTTGTAAGCTTCCATGACCGCGGCACGACTTTACATCGTCGTCTTCATTGGAATCACATTTGCATCCTTGCGATGCTTTGACCCGCTCCAGTGTCTACGCGGTATGCACCTTCTCCGAGGTCTCTGGGATCTTCCAGTTGTTCACTTCCCACCACCATCTCCTAATCTTCGCACCCACAGACTGTCCCTTCAGTGTTGATGACCTGTTCATGTGTCTCCACCCAGAAACAATCAGTGTCCACGCCATACCTTGCACCAAAGGCATGAAGATCTGTCGTCGCATTAGCCTCCAGTTCTCGGAATCATATGTATCGCTTTAAGACTTAATAACCAACCTGATCTCTCATCGTAATGTACGTCACAACCTTCCAATCCTTCGCGTCCTTGATGCTCGCAAGATAGCTCTGCTCAAAGCGCAAGTCTGGCAGCGGCGGCATCTGCGGCTTGCGCGGCGCCGGGCGGAGAATTGACAGTGGGACTTCGTCTTCGTCGATGTCGGAGAGGATGTCTTCTGATGGTGAGCGGTCCATGCGAACGGGCTCTTTCTCTGATGCGGCGGTGGATGGGTTCACGTCATGCTCGATGCTGGGCGAGGTGTTGATGTGTGCGGTCTGGAGCGTTTCGGCCGCTTGGATGCCGGCATCTTGGATGGAGGCCATGGTGCGGGAGACACTGTGTTTCTGTGTGCGATAGTTGTCGGTGTCGCGATTTTGTATATGGAGACGCGATTGATGATATGGAGCATGAATGACGGTCTCGAACACCAGCTGCAGCGCACGCGCTCGCTCGCTCGCTGGAGAGCTGACCCTTAAGTTAGTCCGTCATCAGCCTCGCGCTAGTGAGGGGACCTGGACCTCGAAAGTGGCATATCCACGAGCAAGCACATGCGACACTCCCACAACCCTTCACCACCAACACAACGCAGCAAAGATGGGTAACGCCAACTCACAGATGCTCGAGAATATCGTGCAGGGGAGTAACTGTACGTTAGTTCCCCTCTGCTGAAGAGCCGCTCCCACAGCCTGTCGCACAGAAACCACATCGTTCGAAACGAATGAACGAACAAACCCGCTGACCTTCATGTCTCCTCACAGTCGACCGCGAAGAAGTCGACAGACTACGAAAGCGTTTCATGAAGCTGGACAAAGTGCGCTTCCTCCTCCCTCCAAACCACCACCAACCCAACCCAGAACTGACCACCAAACCTCCAGGACGGATCCGGCACAATCGAGCGCGAAGAATTCCTACAGCTGCCCCAAGTCTCCTCCAACCCTCTGGCCACGCGCATGATCGCCATCTTCGACGAAGACGGCGGCGGAGACGTCGATTTCCAGGAGTTCGTATCCGGCCTCAGCGCCTTCAGCAGCAAGGGCAACAAGGAGGAGAAGCTGCGGTTTGCGTTCAAGGTGTACGACATCGACCGCGACGGCTACATCAGCAATGGCGAGCTGTTCATCGTGTTGAAGATGATGGTGGGGAGCAATTTGAAGGATCAGCAGTTGCAGCAGGTGAGTTTTGAGGAACGGAGTGGACAGAAGCATGATATGCTGTCTGGCGGGTTGAATATGCCAGGGACATACTTGCTGACTTGGGAATGACTAGATCGTGGACAAGACCATCATGGAAGCGGATCTCGACCACGACGGCAAGATCAGCTTCGAGGAGTTCACAAAGATGGTCGAAAACACAGATGTGTCTATGAGCATGACTTTGGGTATGTCTCATCCCTGTTCTTCCTGGATTCTCCAACAATGACAAAACTTACAGAAGCTGACCATCTACATAGACCAATTCTAGAAACAGCGATACCCGCAGGACGAGATGTTCCCAGCGTTTTGAGCGAGACTTTGGTTGGTTGCTGGGAAATTCGAGTCCAAAGGCAACAAATTACGAGAAAAAGAACAAGAACACATATTTTTGCATCCATACAGCGTGCATCAGTCATCAGTCACCGGCGTCGATTCTTGTGGCGAGGAACATGACAGAGATGCATTCCTTTTCCGGCCCGAATGTGCTTCAGAAGTGACACATCTGCAACACCACACCGCAAATTAAGGGACGAAGCAATCTGATGCAAACTATGAGAGCGCTGAGGTGCTGAATTGATGTAAAAAGAAAATAATCCCTCAGGAAAACAAAATAGCCTCGCCAACCAACGCGAGCTTATGCTTCCACGTAATGCCAAAGCGCTGTCAAGTGAGAAATAAAAAACCGGAAACAATAGGGTATCTCATCCAACAGACGCATGCGATTTACATCTCGCTCCCATCTCTTCGTGATTTTTCCTGCTCTGGCAAAATGAGCATATGTCTGCACTGCGGACTTCTAAGCCAGGAATGCCAGTGCGAGCGAGCCGAGTATGACAGCTTTCAGCGCCATGCCCTCGGTCAGAACCGTCATATGCTTGAAGATATTGAGCTTGGCGGCCGCGGCATGGTTCGAATGCTGGACTTGGTCGGATCCCCTGATTTATAGTGTCAGTGTTTTTTCTAACCACAATGTGCTTCCTTGCGCGCTGAAACTTACTTTGACGAAGCCAGGATATTCGTGCTCGCTCCACCGGGACACAGAACCACGTGGAAGCCCGCTCCTTCGGGCACACTAAACGTCGAGTCCTGGTCGTCGTAGGCGAAGGAGTAGGCGTCCGGGCAAATGGCCTTGGCGGACTTGGAGTAGTAGTTCGACGAGCACTTGCTAGGGCCGTCGTACTTCCCCGTGCAGCAGTAGGCAGGCTCATTGTACTTTGCGCAGGCCGAGTAGCAGGGGTTGAAAGCGGGCCGTTGCACATTGCTGTCTGGGTAAGGATAGACGCCGTCGCCGGGGCCCTGGGGCGGCGAGACTTGCAGGTCCCATGGACACCACTGCGAGACTTGCGAGGAGGAGGCGTCGTTGAAGGGGAGGGGAAAGGAGGAGTTTGTTCCTAGGAAGGTTTGCTGGTTGGAGTAGGGGTCGTGGTTCGCGGGACCTAGGTCGCCGATGCTGCCTACGCAGGAGGGGTTGGTCTGGTTGGGCGGGATGTCGTCGACGTCGCTTCTGCTATTGGCGAGGAGGATGATGGCCAAGGGGAGGTTGTAGCCGTCGACTAGGCTGATGTCGTAGTATGATTGCGCGTTGGCGCCACTCAGGGTGAATTCGGCGAGCGTAGCTGGGTTCTCACCGGTGCCTTTGCATTGGAGGAATGGGCCGCAGTCGCCGGTGGAGCATTGGCGACCTTCGCCTGTTGACTCCCCAGCATCGTTGAAGGTGCAATTTGTTCGGCCCCAGATTCGGCCTTGCCAGTCTTGAGATACGTGAAGAGTGTGGTTGGCGCCAGGCGCAAGTTTAAAGCTGCTAATGGTGAGCATTAGTTCGCAATGATATACCACTATTGTGGCAAAACTCACCCGCTTTCCGAAGGCTCGGTGCCTGCTTGTGTCAGTATTGCAGGGTGTATCGTTTCACTGCATTGGTTTGACACGATAAGTGGAATATTCGCCGTTGCATCTTGCCTCCTCTCCACCTTCCACTTCATGTGGTGCTCGCCATGGCCAAGCGTGAACAGCGCCGAAGCGAGGGCGAGTGATGAGAGCATTTTTTGTGTAGGCATGTTGCAGGATTGATGTGCCGAAAACGCGATGTTCGCAGGCCAGCTGCAAATTACGGTGTAGTATACAACTGTAGTGCAAGGGGGGATGCGAAACAATAGCAGCGCGGTGAATAGAGCGAGTGCCGCTGCATTGTAGTCAGCGGCACGCTGATGATGAGCTTGGGCGCATCGCCTAAGCGCGATGACATGCCATCTTATGGAATTGACATGGTATCGAACAAGGCAGGCACCGATAAGCCAGCCGCGCGTGGATCGTAGCGTAGCAGGTGCTTGCCCGATTGCTGCCAGTCAAGTGCTGTAACGGAAGGCATCTTGAAACCCGCTGGTCCAAGATTCAAACGCCACCAACGTCACTTCTTGGGTGGCTGTACAGGCTGTGTCAGTGCACGCATTTGTTAGAGCGCCTATTCTGTTTATCCGGATACTTTAGAATTGTTTACCTTCTTGATTTTGAATTTTCAGCGGTCGTCGAAAATTCTCGGCTCTTACCGACGAGTGAGCATGATTGTATTACGACACCTGGGTAAACAAAGTGAATGTGGCGCAAATGTGATCAAATTTCAATATCTGGACATAAACACAAATACAACTCGTAACAATCCTCTGATTCTACCCATTATCAAATGACCTAGACGGGGTTCTGGCAAAGCAAAGCCTGGCCCAACTGTAACGCTAGTCAGTGTTCCTGTTGTGAAAGCACAAATACGGCAGACTTACGACCGGAAGAACACAGCATCTGGCGGTCTTGCCACTCTTCGCGCAGATGGCTGCAAAGTCGGAGGCACTCTTGGGTGTCTTGGATGCTGTTGATAACGCATGAGCCTCTGTTTGTTGCAATTCCAAGATATGATGGTCAAACTTACGGGTGGCGCAATCGAGGTTCGCTACACCGGCGACATCAGTCGAGCAGCATTGCGCCTGGTTGAACAGACCAGGTGCGCAGTATGGTGAGGCTGCCTTCTTGGCTTGGGAGTCCTGGCTGGTAGGAAGTGCGAGCGCGGAAGCGGCGAAGAGGATGATGGTCGTAGAGAACTTCATGTTGGACGAGTGATGGAGTGATTGTGGAAGAGGTCTGGGCGTGTATGTGAGAGAGTTGATGATGTGTTACAACCCAGTCCGAGAGGCTGTGGACACGACTTCTTATATAGATGAGTATACGGCTACCTCACCTTACATTTACCGCTCTGGGTTGGTCGGCGAATCCGTCAAAGACGTGCATAGAGTTCTTGCCATCATGGTCGGTCAGGATCATGGCCAACGATCTTACTTGCTAACAATAGTTAAACACAAAGAGATCGGTAAAATGATATGCATCATCACATATGACCGGACTATGAAGCGAGCGTTCCTAGTTCGTTTCTTCAATGCTGGTGTGGCAGCACTGGGCCATTGGGCTACCTTTTGTCGCGAGATTAAACACCAGTGATGGTACGAATAGTGCATTTGGGTGCGGCGCTACTTGCTGTGTCACAGAACCGGCTTTTGTAGTTTGACGCCTCAAGGCCAGAAATAGGAATCAAGAAATCGACTGTGAACATGGTGTACAGAAGAGGATGCATACCCTGGTTGATGGTAGAAGATCTGCAACCGGAAGAAGCTGCCCGCAAAGCATTAGAGCGAGTACTTGCCAACGTGCTCGCAGTCGTGAGACGATTATGCAAGGTATAATGCCGCGTAGTATAGTTGTTGCACGGTCGAGGGTATCCGAATAGGCTATCGCATCAAGGCCTTGGGCTTGTAGGGCTGCGTGCGCAAGTTCCACAGATGGCGAAAAGCAGTTTGCGAGTCGACACTGGTGCTCATGAACGAGATGTTCACGAGGGGTTATTTCTGTATCAGACGATCACCAGTATCCCCGGACAGTATCCCTATCTGGCTGTATCTTGCGTAGAGCCTCGTTCCGCAAAGTCATCGCTCTCTGCTTTATTACACGCCCGGATGCTCTCCGAAGATCGTGTAAGCTTGGCAAATCCATCAGGAGTAAGCCAAGTGGAGGTGGATTTTAATTAATCTTTTCGTGATGGGTCAACTGCGGATATGCAAGCCTCGCCTCGAGAGACTTTTGACCATTGCGTATTCGAGCCTCGGTTGCATGCAGCAGATCGTTTCGAGACCACAGGACCCAGATGGCCGGAAGTTTGCATGATCCAGGAGTGAACGGATATGCGTTTTCCGATGTTTACACGCAGGAACATGAGTCGCGATGCTTTCTGGATGAAGATCAAGAACGTACAGCAAGTGACAGATTCGGCGAGTTGGTTTTTAGATGTAGAAGTGATAGCTCACGATCAACATGGTTTGGAAACAGAGGTTCGGTGTCGTAGGCTGACAGAAACACAGTCGTGCTCAGAGAAGCGCAGAGGGTCTCCGTATCAACCTTAGCGAACTCGCTTGTCGGTGTGGAGCTGAGGCCTTGGTCGCCCATCAACAACCGTAGACTTTAACCCCGAACAACATTGAACCCTTACGCCACAATACATATATCGTGTATATATCATACATCAAAATGTATTCAATCGCAAGGTCACACGACTCGACACCTGACATCAAAGTCAGCGGTGGCGGCATCGCTAAGTACAACGCCAAAGCTCACGCACGACGTGTGGCTGAAGCCGCTGGGTCACCCTCTGCGCTCATAGTGCTGGAAGGTGAAAAGAAGGCCGAATACTCAGGCTCTGACCAACCGCGTCACTTCCGTCAGGATCGCTACTTCTACTACATCACTGGCTGCAACGAACCAGACTGTTACGTGACTTACGATATCTCGAAGGACTTCCTGACCTTATGGCTACCTCAGGCAAACCCCTCACGTGTCTTCTACGATGGCCGTGGTAGTACGCCTGAAGAAGCCATGGCAAAGTACGACATCGACGATGCAAAGTACATCATGCCAGATATTCCAGGAAAGTCGACGCGGGCTACAATCGAGACATATCTGCTCGCACGCAGTGCGTCTCAGAATCATTGCCTGCAGGTGTTGGCCGATGAAGTCCTGGCACCCGTAATGGTCGCTTGTCGTGCCGTTAAAGACGACGAGGAGATTGAACTCATACGAGAAGCAAACAGGATCTCTTCGGAAGCTCACCGCCAGGTACTCAAGCAACTGTCTCATCTCAAGACAGAGGCACAAGCAGAAGGGCTTTTCCTCAACACGTGCATCAGTTCAGGCGCGAAAGAACAAGCATATGGTCCCATCATGGGCTCAGGACCAAATGCGGGCATTCTCCACTACCAGGACAACGACGAGGCGTTCGATGACCGACAAGTTTTGCTCATCGACGCAAGCTGCGAGTGGCAACTGTACGCCGCAGACATCACGCGCACTATGCCTCTGAACCGGAAGAAACCTGGCTTCTGGCCCAGCAAGGAGGCGGAAGGTGTTTACAAAGCTGTGGAAAAGATCCAAGAGGCATGCATAAAGATGCTCGGACCTGGGATTCACTTCATTGATGTCAGTCGCCATGCGATGCACATGACGATAGATGCCCTGCTGGAGCTCGGTGTACTACAAGGCGACCACACAGAGATTCTCCACAAAGGAACCGACCGCGCCTTCTTCCCGCATGGTCTCGGACACCACATCGGTCTGGAGGTGCACGACCTCACACCCACAAGACTCGAACATTCGAACGAATGGACTCCGAACATCATTGGCTCGTCAGAATACCAACCTTTTCCTCTCCATGGTATTCCAGAGCGCTTCTCTCTGCGCGCACCGACCGTATCTGGTGGCGCATTCCCGGACCAAGCGCTCCCCCTCGAACCTGGCAATGTCGTAACGATCGAACCCGGCATCTACTTCAACAAGTTCATCCTCGACAACCTATACCTCAACGATCCCGAGCATCGCAAATTCATCAACTTGGAAGTGCTGGAACGGTTTATACCAGTTGGAGGCGTTCGCATTGAGGACGACATCTTGATCACCAAGAAGGGCTATGAGAATCTTACGCCTGCGGCTAAGGGCGAGAAGATGTTAGCAATTATTCGCGGGGATGATGTAGAGCATTGAGGTGTCGATACCTTAGAGACTGATTGACTATGAGGACATCTTGCTTGAGCACCGCTCAGCTCAATCAAATAAGACGGCTTAGAAGTCACATACTGGAATCATAAGAGGAACTCTTGAACTTTTTGGTCTGTACTGCTTGTACAATGTCTATCTGTATTTTCTATCTCCGCACCTACCAGCGGTGCGTTCTGTATGGCTAAATTTAGCGAAAGTCTGCCGTTGTCTAGTCCTGGAGTCTCAACTCAACAGAAACAATATTCATTCCATGCGGGTCTACAGCGACCAGCGTTCACGTCAAGTGTCTCAAGCCTGCCTTGGAAGATGGCCGAATCTAGTAGGCGGAAGGGGCGTCGGTAGAGGTGGTGGCGGGAGGGTTTCCAGACGCAGCATCAGCCTGGGAGTCGCCCTCTTCCTCCTCGCAGTCATCATCTCCATCGGCAGCGCTGGAGCTAGAGTCGGCGGGAGAGGCCTCTGTGTCAGTGGGAGTGGTCTTGGTGTCGCTGCTGGCAGTCTCGTAAGGAGCGGGAGCGGAGCCTGTGCTCTCGTCATCGCCGCAGTCCGATCCAGAGCAGTCAGATGAGCCAGTGCTGCCCGAAGGAGAGGATTCAGAGCCAGAGGAGCTTCCCTCGTCGCTAGTCGAGCCCTCTGCAGAGCCGCTTGCGCTGCCACTCGCGCTGCCGCTTGCGTCGCCGCCGGCGTTGATGGCGTCGTAAAGAACACCCTTGTCGGAATCAGTCAATTGGGGGACAAGGTCAACAAGGGCTTGACCAGTAACCTTGCCGTTGCCAGCAGCTTCAAGGGCGGCGTCAAGGGCTGCCTGTCCTGCGGATGAGAGCTTTCCGTCCAACTTGCCGGCCAAGCCAGCGTCAATGCTGGCATCGCCATTGAGGCCAGCCGAACCAGAGCCTGAAGCGCCTGCGTTGCCACCTGCACTTCCAGAAGCACCTGCATCAACACCTGCACTTCCACCAACAGACCCGGAGCCTGAAGCGTCAGCATCTCCGCCTGCGCTTCCACCGACGGATCCCGATGCACCTGCATCACCACCTGCACTTCCACCAACAGATCCGGAGCCTGAAGCATCAGCATCGCCGCCTGCGCTTCCACCAGCGGACCCCGATACACCTGCATCACCGCCGACTGAGCCAGATGCGCCCGCATCTCCATCGACCTTGCCCTCGAGGCCAGCCTCAAGCTTGGCCTTGTCACTTCCGCTGAGCTTTCCGTACAAGTCGGTCAGAGCAGATCCAGACAATCCGCCGTTAGCAGAGCCCTTGAGAGCTGCGTCAAGAGCCGCCTGACCCTTGGCAGAGAGGTCGCCTCTCAGGGAACCGGCAAGGTCGCTTGAGATACCTGCAGAGAGAGCAGCATCGAGGCCACCCTTGGCGGATGCACCAGCACCAGCCGAGCCGGAACCAGAGGCGGATGCACCGCCAGAAAGAACTCCAGAAAGCTTAGCTTGGCCCTTGCTGCTGAGGTCGCCATAGAGGCTGGCGAGGGCGTCCGCAGAGAGCTTTCCATCAGCCGAAGCGTCAAGGGCGGCTTGCAGCTTGCCCTGGTCCTTGGCAGAGAGATCACCCTTGAGCTTAGCGGCGAGGTCACCACTGAGGCCAGCAGAGAAGTCGATGCCACCATCGGCAGCTCCGCCAGCTCCGACCGAACCAGAACCGGAGCCAGAGGCGGAAGCACCACCAGCAAGAACGCCAGAGAGCTTAGCCTGGTCTTTGGTGCTCAGGTCACCGTACAAGCCAGCGAGGGCATCAGCAGAGAGCTTTCCATCAGCAGAAGCGTCGAGAGCAGCTGAGAGCTTAGCCTGACCCTTGGCAGACAGTTCGCCCTTGAGTTTGGCGGCGAGATCTGCATCGAGGCCAGCAGAGAAGTCGAGTCCGGCACCTGCACTTCCACTGATGCCAGCGTCAGCGCCAGCGCTGAGCAGGCCTCCAAGTTTGCCCTGGTCTTTGGCGCTGAGGTCGCCGTAGAGACCAGCAAGAGCGTCAGCAGACAAGCTGGCACCGCCACCAAGAGCAGCAGAGAGCTTAGCCTTGCCCTTGCCAGAAAGCTCACCCTTCAGCTTGTCACAGAGATCAGCGCTGAGACCAGCAGAGAAGTCGAGGCCAGCACCTGCGCCTGCAGATGCGGATCCGTTGCCATCAGCACCAGCAGCGGCATCAACATCAACCTTTCCATCTCCAGCGCCGTAGGCTTCAGTGACGCCCTCGAGAGCTGCCTTGTCGTCGCCGCTGAGCTTTCCCTTGAGGCCACCGAGAAGTTTGCCAACAACACCGCCCTGGAGCTCACCCGCGAGTCCTGCACCGCCGGAAAGAGCGGCTTCGAGTGCAGCCTTGCCGTCAGCAGAGAGCTTGCCGTAAAGGTCGGTGATGAGGTCGCCAGCAGCCCCAGCCTTTGCACCAATGTCACCGCTGGCTCCAGCAGAGCCACCAGCCGAAGCACCAGCGCCTGCATTTCCGCCAGCGCTGCCATGAAGACCGAGGCCAGCGAGAAGGCTACCAAGGCCGTTGGCGCCACCCTCTGCGCCACCGTTCACACCAGCACCAATGCTTCCAGATGCACTGCCGTCGGCGTTGCCGCCAACGCCTCCGTTCACGCCAGCTCCCAGGCTAGCGGAAGCATCACCGTGTGCAGACCCGGACCCGGAGCCACCGAGACCAAGGCCGAAGGTACGGCGTGCGAGACCGTTGCCGCCAGCAGCACGGTAGGTAGGAGCAGCTGCTGCGAGAGCTGCGAGAGCAGTGATGGTGTAGGCGTACTTGACCATATTGACTTTTCGGGCTGGTGTTTTAGATTGAGTGGTTGAAGATTAGGTTTAACATAGAAGTGTGAGGTTAAAAAGCGATCGGAAACGTTGCGTTAGAACGAGAGTGATGAGTCGTGATGTTTTTGTATGAGATGGAAGGAGATTGAATGAGATGGATGAGATGGAGAAAGAATGAGCAGTTGTTGGAAAGACTTCCTACCTTATAAGTTCATTGAGGTGGTCGAAAGACGCTCAGATGTCCTGCAACACTCGCTTCACGCAGCGTGCAACGAGCGGTACTAGGTGATCCTAGATGGTGACGATGTACGACGGTCCAGAAGACGTTAGAATGTGAGACGGCTATTGTTGGAGGTTTTTTCGAGTCATGCATTCGCCGCGGATCTTGACGTGGACACCATGCCGTCGTGCTCAAACGGTCGACGGTAGTGCGATAGGCCGCAATGTTCAGGAAAAATGGATGCTGCATATACTCTTTCGTGCATGTTTCTGTATTGGGATGTGGGAATTGGCACATATTGATACTGTTGTTGTCGTTGTTTGAGTAGGAGTGCAAGTACACAATGGGTGGACTATGGCTGACCAAGAAAGTTGTGAAGATCTGCCGGCAAGAGCGGGCGGGACGATCGATCTGTGCTTGCGCACAGCCCGTTGACAAGTCTAGCACGTTTCATCACGTGTATTCGTCTTCACTTGGGAAATGACAAAAGGGGCAATGACAACCAGAAGGTAGCTCATGGCGGTCCGTCCGATTGTACGCGGCAGGTGTACGTTTCGAATCACGATGGCACGGCCTGCTCTCCTCGGCACTTTGCCAGCTCAAGTCTAGAATCGCCTCCCTGAAGACCCATGCCATACCCACTGGTCTGGTTGTATTGGATATGACAGCTTCCTTTGACATGCACGGGGTACTGGGGTGGCAATCCTCAGCTCACTACTGCAGATCCTTAATTTGCATTGCCGGCTAGGCCATCAGACGCAGCCAGTCTCATGCTTGTGCTTGTACTCTGGAGTCTGCACATCACTTCTAGCAAGCTATTTGTGGGTATTTTGGATCGTGGCGGTGAGTTGATAGCAAATGTCTCCATTGTAGCCATGCTGACAAGGTGCTGAGTGGCATTTGACTTGGTTTCTTCATGGATTATGAGCGCACAATCGTTGGTAAATCGATACAAACTCGATAACCAGACTTGTTCGGCGCCTGAAAATCTGATATGTGCAATGCGACGGCACCATCGCATAATATTTGTATGACTTTACGGAGTGATATGGTTTGCAATAGTCCTGCTTAGACATGAAAAAGTACCTCGTTCCTTCGCAATCCCATTGACTTCTCAATGAATACATAATTTTATCGCAATAGGGTGGGGTGACCATACTTGAATGCTTTACGTCCGTCTGGTAGCAGATCGTGCTTAGTACAAATGGAAGTACATGTTCGCAACCTGGCGTAAAAAGTTAGTTGCGTGAAGGCCATCAAAAGATGAACGGGTGCGCGTGTTTTTAAATCACCAGCTGCTAACCCCAAACCCTAAGAATTAGCCGCTCCTCTGTCTCATCAGTGTTAGAGGGAAACATTGAATATTAGCAGTCGTAGCACAGGTGGCTATTCTACCATCTTAAGCCACAGCCGGCCTTTGTTCTGCGACTCCATGTATACTCAAAGCGTCCTGCTAGATATGGACCATTTGAACGCACTCGAAGAAAGATCGCGACAAGTTTGGAACACTTGGATCTTATTCTGATACTTCCATGTTCCTAGGAGTGATTCCCGGTCTTCCACCATGATCACAACAGTCTGAATAGCACAGGGCAAGAAAACGATTCAACTGTAGCCGCCTGTCAAATTGACACACTCATATTTGATGTTGCTCACCATGCTTTGGTGACACAGTCAAACAGCTTCATCCTTCGGAAGTCATCCAACCGAACCCTGCCCCGCGTCGCCTACACCTTGCCCCGACACCCACCAATCATCACGACCGGCCATTGCCTAAAGCGTCACGGAACAAACATAAGGATTCTCCGGAAGAGCGATCCTTCGTCACATATATGCTGCATTTTTGTAGATTCAAACCTGACAGAATGACAAAAACAAGAATAATCATGGCGCAGGCTTTCGAACACAAATTGCTCACGTCTGGCTGGTCGTTCAAGCAGACGGACACAGAAGAGTGGCTGTCTGTACCACACGTGCCGACCAATGTACACTTGGACTTGCTACATCATGAAAAGTATCATTCTGCAAATTCACAGCGATACTAGCCTATGCTGACGTCCGACAACAGGATCAAGGATCCTTTCCTAGGCTTCAACGAGCTTGATTGCGAATGGGTCGGCGAAAAGTCATGGACCTACAAGGTCGAATTACCGGCTGTGAAGACTTCAAGTGCTGGAACCAGGCATGTACTTGCGTTCGACGGCCTTGATACGTTTGCCACGGTCAAGCTCGACGGCAAGACAATCCTTAAAAGCGACAATATGTTCATCTATCACCGCGTGGACGTCACAGACAAACTCAAGACCGGGACAGGAAGCGTTCTGGAGATCGACTTCAAACCCGCGTTGGCTGAAGCGCAAAAGGTCAAGGACGCCCACCCGGAGCACAAATGGGTCGGCTTCAACGGTGACATGGCCAGACTCGCAGTGCGAAAAGCGCAATATCATTTGTATGTGAACCGTCTACTTGAACCGATCATAGCTAACAGACTCAGCGGCTGGGATTGGGGTCCAATTCTGACGACTTGTGGGCCTTGGAAAGACGTACGCCTGGAAACCTACGAGGCTCGTGTAGAAGATTTGCAAATCGACTATGAGGTCGACTCGAGCCTGAGCAAAGTCAGTGGCAAGATCACTGCTTTTGTTGATGGTGCTGCTGGCGACAGAATCAAGTTCAGCGCGAACTTGAACGGAGAGGAAGTCTTCAATGGATCTGCCGAACTGAATGATCAACGGAAAGCAGAAGTCGAGTTCCACGTCAGCAACCCGAGATTGTGGTATCCACACGGCTACGGTGAACAGCCATTATACACCGTCCATGCGACTCTTGCACACGGCGAGCATGAGTTGCATTCAATTTACAGAAGGACCGGATTCCGAAAAACCGAGCTTGTGCAAAAACCAGACAAGATCGGAAAGACTTTCTATTTCCGCGTCAACGGAGTGGATGTATTCTGTGGTGGCTCAGACTGGATTCCAGCAGATAGCTTTGTAAGTGTGACAGCTTCATGTTTCCAAGTCCGTGGCTGATTGATACTTTCCGCAACACAGACCCCCAGAATTTCCGAAGACCGCTACCGCAGATGGCTTCAGATGATGGTGGATGGCTACCAAATCATGATCCGTGTTTGGGGAGGTGGCATCTGGGAAGACGATGCATTCTACGATATCTGCGATGAGCTAGGTGTCATGGTCTGGCAAGACTTCATGTTTGGCTGCGGCAACTACCCAGCATATCCCGAGATCTTGAAGTCGATCGAAGCCGAGTGCGTCTGTCAAACGAAACGCCTTCGTCACCACCCAAGCATGTCTATCTATGCTGGCAATAACGAGGACTACCAAGTTCAAGAGCAATACAAGCTCACCTATGACTACGAGGACCCAGACCCCGAGAACTGGCTCAAGACCGACTTCCCAGCACGCTACATATACGAGAAGCTGCTCCCCGACGTCGTGGCTGCACACACTCCTCACGTGCCTTACCACCCAGGCTCACCTTGGGGCGACGGCCTCGTCTCTAGCAACCCAACCGTCGGCGACATGCACCAATGGAACGTCTGGCATGGCACACAGGAAAAGTACCAGATCTTCGATACCCTCGGCGGTCGCTTCAATAGCGAATTTGGCATGGAATCCTTCCCTCACATCGATACCATCAAGCACTATGTCACAGATCCCGCGCAGCTGTTCCCTCAAAGCCACATGATCGACTTCCACAATAAAGCCGACGGCCACGAGCGCAGGATTGCGACGTATCTGGTTGAGAACTTCCGCACTGAAACAGACTTGGAGAAGTTCATCCACCTTACGCAACTGAGCCAAGCCGAAGCATTGATGTTCGGATATCGTGGCTGGCGACAGCAGTGGGGCCAAGAGAGATTCTGCGGCGGAGCTCTGGTGTGGCAGTTGAACGACTGCTGGCCTGTGACTTCATGGTCTATCGTGGACTATTTCCAGCGCAAAAAGCCGGCCTACTATGCGATGCGACGAGTCCTGGCACCAATTGCCGTGGCTGTAAAGCGAGCGCATCATGACTGGAGTGTAGTGCACGCTAGGCCGGCGAAGACGAGCGACTACGAACTGTGGGTGGCCAGCGGCAAGACGGAAGACATCACTGCCACCGTGGAGCTTAGATACATCTCCGTTGCCACAGGCGAAGAGATCAAACCCTCGGTGTTGAAGAAGGACGTCAAGATCATCTCGAACGGCACAACAGAGATCTTCAAGGGCGTCATCGATAACACAAAAGAGGAAGCGCACGTCCTGGCCGCGCGGATCTGGGTGGACGGCGAGATTGTGTCGCGGGACACAGACTGGCCGCAGCCGCTGAAGTATCTCGACTTCTCTGATCGCGGTGTTGAAGTCACACCGCTGGGCAGCGAGATCAAAGTGAAAGCCGCACGCCCTACAAAGGGACTGGTGTTTGAGGAAAGGCAGGGCATACTGGTGAACGACAGCGCTATAGATGTCGTGCCTGGCGATGAACAGACGATAAAGGTCAAAGGGTTGGACAAGAATGACAAGGCATTGCAATGGAGGTATTTGGGAAAACCATAATGCGTACTGGTAAACCACGAGGAAAAGCTATACAGACTTCGCGAAACAATGCCAAACAAACAAAACAAAACTGCTTTGAACCGTACTGATGCTTTCAAACCCCGGAAACCCAAAACTGATGCCAAAAACCAAAACTGATGCCAAAAAAACCAGGACCGATGCCAAAACAGCCAAACTGATGCAAAAAACAAGAACTGATGCAAGGAAACAGCCCATAGCGAATCACCGCTCACAAAGAGTAATCAAAACCAAGAAGCGCATCGCCATCAATACCAGCGCTTGGAAGAGCCTCGGGGTCGAATCTGAATGCATCGCTTCCAGCGGCACCAGCGAAAGCAAGATTGTCGAAGTCGAACGGAGCACCATGATGCTGCTGGGGAAGATGGAAGCCGTTGAACTCCAAGAAATCGCCATCAGGGAAGTCAGCCTCGTGGATGGCAAGCAAGTCGGCGGCGATGTCGGTGTCCTGGGGAGCTGCCTCTGGAACAAAGAACGCCTCAGTCTCCTCGGGCGCCGGCCCTGCGACAGCAAATGCTTCAGTCTCGTTGTAGGAGACATTGCGCATGGTGCGCTTCGCCATGGGCTCTCCCTCCGGCTCGAAGTCGCCGGCACGCTTCTTTGGCAGTGATGGGAGCTGCGCGATGTTGCCGGCGAGATTGGCGACCGGATAGTCCCTGGCGCGACCTTTACCCTTGCCCGTGTATGTTGGGGTGGGAGTCGCGGGTACTTGCTCATCATCGCCAGTGAGAGCGACGACTGCTTGGTTGTTTGGCGGAGGCGTCTCGCCGGGAGTCATAAGCCCATGGTTGAATTGGGCAGGGTCGGCAGCAGCTTCTGCAGGCCAGGAATTCATGGCGTTTAGGCACGTTTCTTTGAACGTGCCCTCGTCGTCACCTTCCTCGACGATTACCATCCTCCGGGGGCCTTTACCTTCCGGACCGGAGTGGTCGTAGGCAAATGTATCTGCCTCTTCTTGCGCATCACGAGGGGGTTGCACGTTGATAAGTCGACGCCCCGTGTCGGTAAGATCCTTGCACTTCAGCTGAGTGCAAACAAGCTCCTTGATGCTGCGGTCGAAGGTCCTACCGCAAGAGCACTTCTCAAGCTGCTTGTGTGCCGCTGAGAAGAGGCAATGCACACGCATCATGTGCTTGCGAAGACCACGAGCTGTCGTGGGGACGTGACTACAGCCATAGCGGCAACGGTAGCGCACAATAGGCCTCGGGGGAGCCTTTCCCGGAGGACGACCGCGAGGGCGTTTGGCAGGCGCGCCATTGGCAGGCGCATTGTTACCGGGAGCGTCGTTTGCAGGCGCGACGCGCTCAGGCCCCTCCAGTAGCCATCCAAGCCGTGGGTCCAATGGTGCCGCAGGGAGAGGAGTGGCTGGTGCTGACTCAGCAGCGGCCACGGTTGGGGTCATGCCATTGGCAGCCACAGCAAGATCACCTCCGTCCAGATTGGGAGACGCTGCATGTCTCACTGGACTGGTGGGCTGGCTTTCGTTGAGGCCAGCGGCGCCCTCCCTAAGTCGGAGCATAGTGGTACGGACGAGCTCGGCTCTCTCCGAGTCGTCGTCGTCGTCGCCGTCGGCGGCGGAGCTGTCCTCTCCGAACAGCTCAGCAAGGTTGTCGGCGTCTTCGCCGAACGGATTGTCGATGCTGCTATCTGCAGCACTGTCGCCATTGATGTTGGCGTTGGTGGTGGGAGCTTCGCTGGAAGCCGATGTTGTGGTGGTGGTGGTATCAGCGGCTTTGGAGCTGCCGCTGACATGAAGGGCGAGAGGAAAGACAGCCATTGTGTTGTGTTGTGGTGGTGTGAATGTTGTACTGGCTTGTGATGCTTTCAGAAGTGATGTGAGAAAAATCCATCTCTTGGACAGGGAGACGCACTCCTTATCTAGTGCTGAGGATCGCTAAGGTTTGCAAGAGGACATGAACACTGGCGAGAAGACACCACCACCAGCCTATCGAACCACAGAGGAAGGAAACACGAGTCCTCATATACTAAACATGTCCAAGCACTCTGCTGCGTATCACTTACGGTGTAACCATGATATCTGTGCTCACTGTGTTAGCAATATGCCATTGGGAGTTTCATCCAGGACCAGTGCGCAGGTGAAACATCTCAATGGCTCGATGCGCATTGGAGCTGCTATCAGCACAGTCCGCGCATGCAGCAAAGCCAATGCCATTGAGAGCAGCCAATGCGGTAGAAACGCTGTGAGTGTCTCTCTCGAGCGCTTTATTCGCCATATGAGGTGCTACCGAGGGGTGCCCGATACTGCAAAGCGGGAAATCACCACAGAGATATTGCTGTACATGCAGTCGACCTAAAGTCTTATCTCAGCAGTACATTGTGATACTATCAACGTCGTTGTAGACACTGTCACTTCGTAGTCCCGGTGAGTTAATATTTTCGGGTGGCTGGTAGGTCGTCAAGCTTTTCGCTGCTGTCCTCCTTCCCAGAGGCGCATTCCAAACATTGTATTGCGGTGTTCTGCGATAGGACCAACATAATCTTCCATTCGATGTGCTTCTTTCAATCGATGGTCTGTTCTGATTGACATCTGCCATGAGCCGGGACATATCGCCATTGGTTGGAGTCGTGATCACCATCATGGCAGCGTGGCAAAGTCGCTCGAACGAGGGGCATAGAACGTCGTCGCATTGGGATCAACGGATGTAGTACTGACACAACGTACCATCAGAATGTTATCTCGTTTACGAATATTAAGTGAAGTCGGCCTTTGATCCGTCCTGTCGGTACATATTGTATGCGCCGCTAGACTAGATTTGGCAACTCGAATTATTTCTCCAAGCTTGAGCAGCTGTAGACGATTTGCGACAGGCCAGATCCTCGATGAGGCATCAGACTTCATATCTTTTGGATCTCTACAATGTCTGAGCCCACTACCAGCAACACTGCACCTGAGACGGCGTCTGCCAATGTCGCGCCCGACAGCGTGCCTGCAACGGCACCTGCTCATGACCCCGTATCGATAATCAATGCCGCCGAGGCAGCACAGCGAGAGCAGGAGCTCGCCGTGGGAATCACCGCATACGTCTCGCCTGACGCGCCTGGATTCTCTTGCATTGTCAAGCATCGCTACACCGACTTTCTGGTCAACGAGATTGCGACGAACGGCCAAGTCCTCCACCTGACAGAGCTTGCGGAGCCTGCGAAAAAGCAGTCGAGAGAGCAGAAGCGTGCCAATGCCGCGGCTGGAGCTGAAGCAAATGGAGAGAACGGACGCAAGAGACAGGCCGAGGAGGAAGAGGGTGAGCAAGGCGAGGACGCTGGCGCAAGCAAACGACAGAAGGTAGAGCCCGAGCCTGCTGCGCCCTCTGCTGCAGATACCGCTGCCGCCAAGAAGGCAGCTGTCGAGTCTGTGACGGAGGAAGATCGCAACACGCTCGAGTCCATCTTTGGTGCGACGACTACACAGAGCATTGTCAAGTTGTACGGCGATGTAATCGCGCATCCCCACCGTAAGCCTCGCGATCACGATGCTCTCCAATCCGACATCATCTCCGACAAATCCAAGCGAACACAAGCCCACGTTGCTGTACGCAAGATCTTCAAGTCAAAGCTCGAGACTCTCACCATGCAAGACAAGCCTGGCACTATCAGCATCCGCGCAGCGCCCAAGGGCAACGCGAGCAATGGTCGCCGGACAGATGGCGCAGAGAACGACAATGGCGCAAAGCAGAAGGGCAAGATCGCGTGGGATGACCTTGGAGGAGAACACTTGCACTTCACTCTGTACAAAGAGAACAAGGACACTATGGAAGTGCTCTTCTTCATGGCAAGTAATCTGAAGACAAAGGTCTCCAACTTCCAGTTCGCTGGCACAAAAGACAGGCGAGGTGTCACTGTGCAGAAAGTGTCGATCTGCAGAGTCAAGAAGGAACAGATTATCGGCATGACCAAGTTCGCACGAGGCTGGAGAGTTGGTGGCTTCGAATACAAGAAGCATGGACTGGAGCTTGGAGAGTTGAACGGCAACGAGTTCTTGCTCACGCTCCGTGACTGTCACGCTCCGAACGAAGAGGGTCTGAACCACGAGCAACGCTTTGAAGCTTTGCAGAAGGCCGTAGACGAGGCTGCGAGAAACTTCGGCGAGAAGGGCTTCATCAACTACTACGGTCTGCAACGCTTTGGCACATTCAGCACTGGCACACACACAACTGGCAAAAAGATCCTCCAGGGTGACCTTGAAGGCGCCGTGAACGGCGTACTAGCATACTCAGACGCGATGTTGCCCGCTAACCAGGATCCTTCTGTCGATTCCAAGGTTCCGCAGGACGACATCGACCGTGCGGAAGCCATCCGCATCTGGAACGAAACTGGCAACAGCAGGAAGGCGCTGGAAATCTTGCCTCGCAGGTTCCAAGCCGAGACCTCCATGATCCAATACCTCGGTAAAAGGGGCAGGAACAAGGAGCTGGTGCAGAACAAGGACTGGCAAGGTGCTCTCGCCAGCATTCAGCGCAACCTGAGACTGATGTACGTTCATGCTTACCAAAGTCATATTTGGAACATCATCGCTGGTAAGCGCAGAGAGGTCTATGGCGATAGCGCCGTCGAGGGCGATCTTGTCATCATTGGCGAGAAGGATGAGCCGAAAGCAAAATCAGACGAGGCCGAGGTCGACCAAGATGGAGAGCCTGTCATTCGACCTTCAGGAGATGACTCTTCTGCGCCCGAAGACCCATACACACGCGCACGCGCACTCACGAAGGAGGAAGCTGAGAGTGGCAAGTATGACATCTTCGACGTCGTCTTGCCTTTGCCCGGATGGGATGTCATCTATCCGACTAACAGCATCGGCAAATCCTACGAGGAGCTGATGGCCTCTGAGGTTGGTGGCGGACTAGACCCTCACAAGATGCGTCGTAACTGGAAGGACGCCTCGCTGTCTGGCTCGTACAGGAAGATGATGTCGAAGCCGGGTGGCTTGACTGTCGAGGTCAAATCCTGCAGCGACGATCTTGAGCAGCTCGTCGAGACTGATGCCGAGAAGCTCCTGAAGCAAAACGGTCAGACACAGGAGAATGACCAGGCGAAGCCAGAGATCAAGGGCGATAAGCTTGCAGTTGTGCTCAAGATGCAATTGGGAAGCAGTCAATATGCTACGATGGCATTGAGGGAGCTCACCAAGGGCCGCGCTCTGGCATACACACCCGAGTTCTCGGCTGTCAGATAGACGCGAGACATGTATCATGATATATATCAATATTTCGGTTGCTTTTGTTCGTCCAGAGACTTCTTCCCATCAACAGATTCCCGGCAGTCTACAGCATAGTAGCAAGCCACCTGCTTGCCCGCAGGGAACTTGCACGCTCGAGCGCAACTCGGCAAGACACAGTATTTTTATTAGGGGCGGACGTATATAGGGCTTGCAAACGATCATCTACCGTCCAATTCATACCTAGTCATTGAAAATTGTTCGTTACGTAGGTGTTGCCGTTCCGCGGAACTCTTCGAATGACGCTGTAGCCCCTTCTCCGGATCTTCGTTATGATAAGCGAGAATGTGAACGCACCAAAGTCGCCTTTGGATGATTGTAGCATCCTCACCAGCGTGGTGATATATTTGTGAAACAAGACCATAGTGGGTCATGGACGACACGTGGACTGTTTTGTTACTAGATCAAAGCCTGGAGATTGCATTCATTCGTGATACTACTAAGACTAAGTCCACAGACTATCCCATAAGCTGACCCAAGTCCTCCGGCGGCCACCTCGTCTGTGCGAAGCTCAAGCATCGCTTGATTCCTTGGAGCATTTTTCTTGTGACTTCATCAGACATGATGTGCGCCGCATTCTCGTTCTCGTTCAGCTTCTCCCGAGCGCTACGCTCGTGGATGCCAACCATGGTCACACCAATAGGCCAAGCCGCTTTGCCGATACTGAGTCTGAGATATGCGTCGTTCGCGTTTACGTACTTCTTTAGCTGTGCCAGGTGTACGATTTCCATGACCGCTTTGAGAATGTCATCGTGTAAGTCTTTGGGATTCTCGAGTTTCTTGATCAGAGGCCGTAGGTTCTCGCGTGCTGATATGAAGTTGTTCGCTGCTTGCTTGCCGGCGAACGACTCTTTTACTTCGCGTGGTCGGCGAGCTAAGGCATTTTGCCATTCGCGTAGGAGAAGATCGAAGTAGCTGGCCAGTTGGCGATGGAGGAATTTCCGCTCTGCTGGGTCCGTCGGCACCGCTGTAGGGATCTTCATATCCTTCTCCTCGACAAGCTCCAGAGTTGTAGGTATCGGTCCGTCGCTGAGTTTTGGCGCAAGCGCTTTCTCGCTCAGTTTTCTCCATCTTCGCAGTCTTTGCATGTGGGTTTCCGCAAACAGAATCCGAGGCTCGCCCATCTCCTTGAGCTTGGCCTGGAGTTCCTCATCAGGCACATCTTCCTGACCTTCCTCCAGCCCAGGTTCCGCAGACTCGCTCTTCTCCTTTACAAGCTCCGGCAGCCCCAAGCGCTTTCTTCTAGCCCTGTCTTCGGCTTCCTCTTCTGCTTCTCTGATCTTCTTGCTTTCCGCGGCCAGCCTGGCCTTCTTCTCCTCGCGCTCGGCATTGCGCGCAGCCTCTTCGTCATCGCGTTTGCGCTTCTTCTCCAGCCTCTCTAGGCGAGCTCTTTCGGCGTCTTCTTGCTCTTTCTGGTATGCCGCTTGTCTTTGCGCTTCGATCTCCGAGCGCTTGAGATATTTCTTGCCTTCCCCATCGGCTGGCTTTTTCGAAGCCGCAATTTGCGACTTCATCAGTGAGGCGAAGTCCATGATGGGCGCGACAGTGGTGATCCGGTATAGAGTGAGAGAAATATGCCTTCAAATGAATATAATGTATGGTGGGAGAGTGAACGCAATCGCGACGGGTGAGGTCATGCCAAGCGAAGATGTCATTGGAGCGCAAAGAACATGGAGGATGAAAGCTCCAACGCTCTTGCTTCGTCTTCTAGCAACAAACCACAAAACTACCACAGCACAAATTACTCCTCTTCACTTCAATCAGTCCAATCACATCAACATCACATAAAGTCCAATACATCCACCAGGCAAAGAAGACCTGACTTAGAAGACCTGACCTCGAAGACAACAGCCCCGCAATGGCGCTCCAACCATCTGCCGCCGACAAGGTCGACCGCGAGTCCACACCACCTTTCCTTCTTCGTGTATTTTGGCGCTCCAACCGTACACTCGATCCTTTTGAGTTCTCCGTGGCTCCTCCAGCAGACGCTACTGCAAGCATGGAATACTTCGAAATCTTGCCCGCAAACATCCAACAATCAAGCCTGGAACTTTACCAATGGTCCGATTGCACACTAGGCCAGCTCACATCAACGCTGATGAGCGAACTACCGGCCGACGCAGGCGTAGACGTGGGCTCAAGGCTCAACTTCAAGCTCATTTTCCCAGACACAAGAGCACAGATGGGCGAGGGAGGAAGAGGAAAGTGGATCGACAAGCCTCTCGGTTCGGTAGTTGTCGGAGGCAGAGATGCGGACTTGGAAGAGAACGATTTACTGGAAGGCGACGCGAACAAGACTCTGGCCGATGCGAGGTTTGTGATCGGTGACTTTGTTGCTTGTGCCATCTACCCTCCTGGTCCCGACGGACGTGTAGCCCCAATGCCTGCTGGCAGAGCGGGCAGGGACCCATACAGTGCGCCCCGAGGCGGGCCCAGAGAGAACGGATACGGTGGTGGATACGGTAGGGGAGGTGGTGGTGGATTTGGAGGTCCACGAGGAGGTTACGGCGGTGGTGGTCGCGGACCTATGGGCGCTGCCCCTCCGCCTGGAGACTGGAGACGCGGTGAGAGGCCAAGTGCCCACAGTGGTGGCGGCTTCAGAGGCGGAAGAAGTCGTTACTAGTGAATTGCTTCACGGCATGGAGGTCTTACTGTCTATGTGACTGACCTGCACAAAGAACAATTGCTAGGAGCGTTTCGAAATGGACAAACGTCCAAGATGCCATGTCTATGATCGTACGCATTCACTCGAGTCACATGCCCTGACTGAGAAGGCCAAAGAGGGATCATAAACATGACCAAGGCGTATGCGTATCAATGTATCACGCAAGCTCACAACCTTCAAGATGTTGTACGAGACGCGATGCGGTGCACACATTGAAAGCTGTACTCATAGCTAGGCGATAGCAAGCGCTCTCTCGATAATTCCATGCCCCCAGGGCCCGAAATAATTGACTGGCTTCCGATGGGCATAGAAGATACCAGGTCACTATTGAATTGTTCACCAAACGAACTGCGCTATAGCAGGGTTTCATGTCGATCAAACTCCATCTGCATCATACATTCCCGGGCTGTTCCCACGTCGACAGAAAGATTAATTTTGTTGTCCGGGGAGTGATGGACACCGCACTACCGTGCTTTACTATCGTTCTCTAGCCTGCGGCTTGGAGCAAGGCGATTTCCGTGCGCTTCAAAACTTCTTCGAAGGCCTCCGCATCCTTTGCAGTGGGCATCTTGGTGGTATCGCCTGGAAGAGCCACGGCTCCTCTCACGAAGCGGCCACGTGTGTAAAGCCCCAGATCAAGACGACACGATTTCAGATTGAGCTCGGTCAGCCGCGACACGATGGGATCGCCTGGGAAGCTTTCGAGTAATAGGAGCATACGATCGGAGCTCATGATTGTATAGTTGAGGCGCATCATCAAGTGCCGCAAGCCTTTCAGTTTGGCCAGTTTGGTGGACCTCAGAAAAGCAGGGCTAGGGCACACGAGCTGCGAGCGGGCGATCGAGTCGACTCGTACTGGAACCAGAGCGTTCATGAAGGCCTGCAACCCCTCTCCTTTGATGCATTTCTTGTCAAACTTGTAGATGAAAAATCCTTGCTGGAAAGGCTTCCAAGCCGCCTCGTGATGGACTTGTCGACAAACCTGCAACAACGACAAACGACAAACCATAGGCTTGGGTCGCCGATGTTTGCCGAGCAGGACTTGCTGTACAGCCTTGACAAGCCTCCGTGAAGACTTCCGCAGGTTCATAGCAATGGACACGAGGGGACAGGGACAGCCGCGTAATGTATGCCGCGCAGGTGCAACTCGAGATCCGGTAGCCAACGCGTTTGGAGTAGTTCTCGTTGTGAGGGTAGGCTTTAATGTGGACCAGGTTGCTACCAAAGACGTAATCGTAGATACGACTCTTGAGTTCCGGAGGGAGTTTCAGGAACGTAGAGGTCGCTGCATTTGTTGTGGCACTGCTCACTGTCAGTTGTGTCCATCGCAACGGTCGGATCTGCGCTTACATTCTCTTTTGTGGCATCAAGGATCTGTTGAGGTTCAGCAATCTGGACGGCCTATCCGGATAGGTCTTTACGCCAACTGGTGCCATCGTATAACGGTGCTGTGGCGGTTATTCCTGCCGGCTCGGGCTGTCGGAGGCGACGTCGGTGTTTGCGGGCAAGAAGATAGAGGTGCAGAAGCGTCATACTTGCATTGGTGTCTATTTCCATGCGATCACATGCTGAACGTGCTCACGCGCAGGCTTTTTCACCGAGGTCATGGATTAGGTGATTGTGCGGCGTCGACAAAGTGAGGGCCGTTTACACGTGAATTCTGCTCCAATTCCATGTTTAGATATGCCTTCCGAGGCTTTCAGTAAGCAAACAATGAATCGAATACTTTCTGTCACACTACTCTGGACTTCATCAACTCTTTCATGAGGTCTCGCACAGTCTTCCGAAGAGGGCTTGCAAGGATGTGATCACAGGCTCAGCAGCTCACTCCTTGTACTTTCTTGTCCACATCCCATAGAAACTCGCTGTCTTGTACATCTGCTCACTGCGCCAAATAAGGCCCAGTATCTCACGCCGCCAGATTTCGCCCACGCACTCTCACACTGCTCCGGAATGGCCAATGTGGAGTCGTCCGCTGAGACACCAGTTCCTAAGTTGACGATCATTGTGGTCGCATCGATCGGCCCATTTCCAAGTGTTCTTGACATGCAAGGAGTCGCTAGGCAATTTGGCGTCACGCATCATGGGCTCCTAGGCTACAGCCTGCCTCGATGATGTCTCCAAACGCTCCAGACGTTCCGCAAGAACTTCTTTTTCGGCTGCGGTGGTTGTATCGTCCACGAGCATGGAGATATGTATTGATTTGACATCAAAGTCATTCACTGTTTCCAGGTTCTCCTCTAATTGCTCGAACATGAAGTCGAATCTGTAGGTTCTCTCCTCCCAATCTAGAGTGCTTTCGAGAAGCTGGAAGGCGAGAGTCTCGAGGCCTTTGATATGCCGCATGACGTTGTAGACTGGGCATTGGCCACCGACGCACACGAAACGGATGTGCTTGATTGCTCTGGCTTGTGTTGGGACTAAAGCATCAAGAAAGGCACGAGAGCTCGAGTAACACTGCTCCCGGACGACGAAGATCGTTTGCGAAAAAGGCTTTAAGGCAGCCTCGTGGTAGATCTGCCGGCAGACTCGCAAAAGAGACAACGGCATGTCCCAACAAGTCAGTGCCTTCCGCATACTGTGGCTAGCACAGTCATCATGCCGTGTGTAGGCTGGATTGTGTCCTCTCGGAGTCTCTGGTCGAGAGAAATGAATGATCCTCTGTGGCGGGCCATAGTCCTGCGCGTAGCACATGTCGAGTCTGTAGTATTTTCTACGGTTGTTGTAGGAAACATGCACGACATTGCCGCCGAAAGCGTAGTCGTAAATGCGACCTCGCACCTCCGGAGGGAGGAGTAGGAACGGGGAAGAAGCCGCATTTGTGGCAGTGCTGTAGGCAGAGGTTAGTCTCCATCTTCATTCGTAAATCGTGGTCTCCAATCGTACATCTTCTTGTTCTTTGTGGGTGATTTGTTGAGGTTCAAGAGCCTAGACGGCCTGCGTAGATGGGGTTGAGTCTGCTTAGGCGCCATCTGAGAGGCGGTGTTCGTGATGCTGGGGTTGTGATGATCTCTCTGGTAAGGTCGGTGCGAATGTAGTGGAAGAAGTATGCAAAGGTGGATACACCTTGTTCTCTTATAGAATTCCGAAGGCGTCAGATTTTCACGTGACACAAGTGAGTCGTCGCGTATGTTGGACTGAGTGAGGAGACGAAATGATGGATGTTCACTTGCTGCGCAGCCGAGAAGCCAGATGAGTGTTTGCAAGGGCCTTGTGTGAATTAGTCACCTCGGTGAACCTGGTTGCAAGTGAAGCAGTAGCGACCTTAGTCTGAGCGTGCGAGCTGTTGACATGTGCATGGGATGTTGACTGGCTGCACTGTAGGACCTTTTGTTTGAAAGCCTCACTGCTTTTCACCAACAGGCACCCCCAACCCATGCCTTCCCTTATACCCAGGCCCTCTCGGCTGCTCCCACCCCTCAAGCGCTTCCACATCATCCAACTCGAAAACCTCTACCTTCAGTGGCCGACAACACTCCTTCATCCCTCCAGCACCTTCGCCTTCACCTCCCTCCTTCCCACCCTCTCCCCAACCCCACTGACTCAAGTCTCCACCCGGACACGTGCTCAACGCCATGAGCACATCCATCTCCGCGAAGAACTCAATGAAATCCCCCTGCTTCGCCGGACTCGCCTCCATGAAATACCGGCCCTGCTCGTCCAGCCCAGTGACCTGGAAAACATTGAGCACATCGTGCACGTCGAACTCCGTCAGTCCGTACCCCAACACGGCGCGCGTGAGATTACTATGACACTGATAATCGTACTGGTCGCCTGTCAGCATCGCATTGACATACGGATCGCAGCGCGTGCCTAGTAGATCGTGACACCTCCCGCCGAACTCGTCGACACCGTAGTCGTGCAGACTGTCCGCGATGATGGTCACCATGGGTCGCAGGAACGGCAGACAAGACCACAGCCGGTCGTGCGTCGACACATGGCTGGCATGTAACTGTCTCGTGCGCGCTGCCCAGAAGCGTTCGCGCGGGTTGGCGGCGTTCCAGATGTTGAGGTCGCCGACTTGGGGACCCTCTGGGGTGGAGATACGGATGATGGAGCCTGCGGACGCGAGCCAGGCTTTACCGGAGCGGGGAGGGAGGGTGAATGATGTCGTTGGAGGTTTGCGCGGAGCTGTGGCGATGCGGGTGTAGAGTGGTTTGTCTGGATGGAGGATTGAGCCTGGTTGTGCTTGGTAGGCTGGTTGGGGTTTGGGACGGGTTGAGGGTTCCTGAGTGGTAGACATGGTGGTTGCACGAAATCCTTGGTACTTGGATTTGTGGTCGCAATTGTTGAAGTCGATGGTGTTTCGCCAATGTCATCCTGGGTTGTTATCGTGAGATGAGTGCCGACGTCGGCTCAACCCTACATGGAAATAGTTTAGAGTTGCTTCCCGCGTCACGTCATCCTGCATGATTAGATAAGAACGGGTAGGGGTTTCAAAGACAGTATTGATATGCTATACAAAAGCTTACATTCATGTCCACATATGTCGTGATAGCGACTCCTTTCTCCTGGGCGCCTCGCTAAATCCAGACAACATTTCCTGTCATAAATCATGAGATCGACCAAAAATCCTTCGTGATGTCTCGCAGGAGAGAACAAAGCTCGGGCCAATCAATGCTCAGTTTCCTCCATTGTGAAGGTGCTGTTGCTGCTGTGCGCCTACGTTCGTGTCGCTGTTCACATTCGTGTCGAACAACCCCATCATGTCAGAACCGCTGCCATAAGGCGCATCGAACCACGGCATCATGTCAAGACCAAGCATGCTCATATCCACATCCTGCGATTCGATCATCATATCGCCGAAAGGTTGCATGTCCGAATACTGTCCCATGGCGGCTTGTTGTGTAGGCAGAGGGTACGCGTTGTTTTGTTGCGCGTTGGATCGCTCGTGCATATTAGGTGTAGAGTTGCTAGAATGGTACTGTTGCATTATGCTCGGAGAGGGCATGTTCGAAGGGTATGGATTGTTGAGCCCAAGCAGCAATGAAGCGTCCGAAACGGCACTCCCCGAGGTGGGATACGATGACAGGTCATGCCTGATTCCAGGCGCCATTGATGAAGGTCCAGAAGCGCTGCGCACGTGTTTGAACTGATTCGGGGCAGAGTGGTGGGGTATGTTGTGATCATTGCTCGGTTGCGATTGGTTGAGACCATTGTCCGGAAACTCGTTGGCGTCGCGAGGATAATGCCACGCTAGATTGGTGGATGGCGAGTTCATGATGCCAGTCAAAGTCCAGCCAATCGCTTTTCCATGATCTCCTGGTTCGCCTTCTGCGCCTTGCAGGAAATCTCTTCCGAACGCGGTGGTGGACTGGCTTCCCCAACTCAGCCTTCGCCTCCAACCAGGAGTGGTAAATGAAGGATCCGGCTTTGGTGCTTCCATCGAGCTTTCACCTTCTTCTACTGTGTACAGTACAGGGTCGCCAACGCCCTCAAACTTCTGGCTGAGCACCGTCAGAATGTACTTTGTGCCGCCCCAGTAGGTCTCAAGAGATTGCAAGGCCTTGTAACACAGCTGATAGTGTTGGCTTGCAGCCGTCGCGAGTAGAGTGTGTTTGGCGAGCGACCTTCTGTCAGCTACGGTGCCAGTAGCGGGTGTGCGTGGACCAGATGGTGTTGCAATTGACCCACTGGAGGCAGCGTACTTTCTGTTTCCCTTCGGCGTGCTATTGCCAGAGCCGGTGCCATTGGAACGAGCGCCTGAAGACTTTGTGGGACTGCTGGCACGGCTATGGGCATTCGAGGATGCTGTTTGCTCGGCAGATTCTTTCAAAAAGGCGCACGCTGCGATGTAGATTGGTTGCGTTGTGAAAGGGTTACCAAGACTTGCTTTCGCGTCCATGAGTTGCGAGTAGCTCAGAATATCGGCGATCGTCTTGGCAGAACTCATGCTGAGCTGCTGACTATTGGGGAGAAGCTGCAGCATTTTTCCTTCAAATGTTTTGAGCAAAGTTGGTTGGTGCAAGAGGACGATCAGCATATGGAACCAGAAGTGTAGTAGAACGAAGTTAGTGCCTTCTCCGGCTTTCATGTAGTATTGGAAATTCATGGCATCGAAATGAAGTTTCGTCGAAAGTCCTTGATAGAAGTTGGTAACCTGGCTCTCCATACCCGCCAGCCTCTTGGAGGTTTCTGAATTGACATCAGATGGCTGTTTTATACTGTTTAGCAAATCTGCAACTCTGCCATACAGATGGACAATGCGTATGAGAGCAGGGAAAGGTTGTGGCCAATCGGAGTTGTGCAAAGTACCACTGAGAGGCGGAAAAGAGAGTTCGATATCCTTGTCCCTGAGTGTGCTGCGTCTTCCAGTACCCGAAGCAACAACACGATCCAGTAAAAAGATAGCCCAGAAGGTATCCACGCGCTCCTGCTCCACGGCTTTATGCTCCTCGAGGTCGGCGAGTTCTCCCGCAGTCTCCAGATTTGGGTCGACAGAGCTCTCTGTCTGCTTCGAAGTCTCACGTGGCTTATCGTAATCGCTTTCACACATCGAGTGGCGCTTTACCTGGCGTGGAGTCGGACCTTCTCTGCCTTTGTACTTCAACCCTTGCAAATTCTGCATTCCAAGATCCTGAGCAAGCCGAATCGCAATACCCAAGTACATCCAAAGCCCACTGTCGCGGCTTTCGCCGAACTCGTTGTAGGCTAAGAGAAGCGCTGCTTGTGCCGCGGCTACGCTCGGAACCGCAAATGTGTTAATAAGTGCCGTCTTCGCACGCATGCCAAATGCGGAGCCGTACTCAGCGGGCGCGAATTTCGTTCCATCGCTGTTTCGCTGCTGTGTTAGTAGCTCGTGCGTAGAGAAGCGGGCCGCTAAGGCGCACACAGCATCGACCAGAATGGCATCGACTTGTTTCTCTTCCAGATCTCGCAGAAAGCGTTCCCGTTGGAGGAACGGGTAGTTGCAGCCTAGATGTACGAAGAATGTGTTTCCGAGGTGTGTGATGAGTTCGCTGGGTGGCATGGCACTGTTGTCGTAGAATGGCAAATTGATTGGCGTGCGGTTCTCACTTTCAACAGTACCCGGCGTCGAGTTGTATCTCGAAAGAGCACGTCGATCGCTGGTTCCAGTCCCACTGTTGTTCAATGATGGCGATTTCATGCCAGCTGCTCCTCCGCCATCCGTGGATGACCTCGTCAGCTCACGATCATGACGCTTGACTTTGACCACCATTTGTTTGAAACCTGGCATGATGGCGGTAGGCCCTAGCCAACGGAAATAGGGCATTCGATTGCGTGGTCCAGAGAACAATGGCTGTTCAGGCATGTAGCCGGTAGTGGCAGGTGCTGTGGTGTTATCAACGGGTGCTTGAGCCTTTGGCGAAAGCTCGCCGGGATTGTTGGTTGGATTTGATGTCGAAGATGCATGTTGGGCGGAGGGTGTCCTCGAGTCTGACGGATTGCCGCCCGTCCTGTGCTCGCCTGTCTTCGCAGCTGATCTTTTGGGCTCATTTGTTACGCGCGTTGTGTTCTCAGATTCTGTCCGCTTGCCACTGCTGGCGGCTGACTCATTAGAGTATCCCGCGCAGTCAAGCTTGTTCTGCTTGCATGTATCGCAAAATGGTCGCTCACCTGCGCAACAGAGACATCAGTATACCTCCACATATCCAAATTTCCACAAGTCCAGCCTTACCACTACATGCAGTCTTCCTCTTTCTACACGTCAGACAAGCAGCTCCAATGCGCCGTCTCTTTGGATGTGGTGCGCCGTAATTCGTGACGAAGCGCAGTGGCTTCTCCGGCTTCTTCTGATTGTTGTTTGCGCCCTCGTTCTCAGCAGGTTGTGCGCCATTCATCTGAACGATGTTCATCGTTACCGCTACTTCAGGCGCAATTGATCGCACCAGGCGCGCTGGCTCGAGGAGTGCGCTGGGTTACGGCTACCCTTCCACATCAGCGGTTGCCCTTAAGGATGTGGCTTGCCGCGGCTGGCGGTGTGGTCGGCGGGAGGAGGCGACTTCGGTTGGCGCGTTGGTATCGATGTATAGGCGAGAGTCTGTCGATGTTCTGCTTCCAGCACGAGCAGCGAAATGGATGTTGGTAGTCAGGTATGGCCCACTCAAAAGTCTAGTAGCGTCTTCGTGTGCTCATAGTGATGGCGTGTGTCTGGCCCGCGTGCTCCAGACGAGAGTGGAGGCCGCGAACGACTTGAGCACGACGGACTCCGCACTAATAAGAAGCTTTGCCCTTGTCTCTCCACATATCAAAGGCAGGGCGCGCGAGTGGAGGATCTCTTGCTGACGTTTGCCGGCATCGCTTGTCGCCTCTTCCAAGACTCTCCCCGCTTCCATGTGTGGAAGAAGCAAGATATCGCATGATGCATGCCTGACCAGTATCATGGGACAGACCGCAACCGACATATCGTATCAACATAAACGACCGAGAGAGTTCTCGATAAGGTAGACGTTGCGCTCCGGCTCTTCGGGCCACCAAAGTCCGCTTCCGCCTGCCGCTCAGGGATATCAAGATCAGCCCTGACCGATGAGCAACAGTACAATAATGGACAGGCGGTAAGGCGAAGGAAAGCTGCTTCCAAGTCCGGACATGGCAATCGATGGATTTTCAAGTGTACACAGGTGTCTCAATTTTACCCGGAAAACAACATTCGGTGTCTCTACGGGACCGTATCAATGCCAGGTCGCCATAGAGTCCAAGCGAGCCAAGCCCATGCCATACGCCGACGACGGTGGATGCACTCGTGGCGCTCCAAATTTACCAATTTCTGACTACTGAATCCCCCATCTCTGTTCGCTGAACTTTGAGAGCGCCATCTCACGGACTTCAGCGAGATATCTCATCCCAATCCGGTAATCCGAAAACCACGGTTCTGCTGTGTCGACAGAAGCCGACCGTCAGGGCAGCCTCTTAACGCGACGTTCGAGAAACGCGCGTTCGCACGCATCCAGTTTTTATGGCTGCCTTACAACAAGTAGGCCGGGAGAACCAGGTCGTGCTCTATGAATGCAATGAAGTCTGCGAATGCGCGACTAGCTGGCCAGATAACATCGCAACATTGTTATGGTTGATGCTTGCTGGCACCTGCATGTGGTATGCTCCTCGAGTCTTGACCAATTGGCTAGACGTAAGCCTTTTAAATCTTTCTCTTTCCTTTGTTGACGATGTGCTAATATGATTGCACTAGGATTGTGCTCAGGTCGTCGTAGCTTGTAGAGACTTGCGCAACTTGTGGTATAATGAAGACCAGATGGACGTGGAGGCAACGCCGTCCACGATGAACGAGTCATTGAAAAATAGGAGGTCGAACTGAAAGTAACATTTTGTTCGTCGATTGAGTCGTCAATTTCTGGATCCCGGTACTGAACTCGCGGCCACAAAAAAATACACAAACAAACACTGGAATGCATAGCAACGGCGCGGATGTCGCACGATAGTGCTCTAGCATTTACCACTACTGCCACATCAGAATAACAACGCCAGAACAGCAAGGAGTGCCTGGGTTCCGAGAGACAATGTTGATGAGATGACTTACGACTTGCATGACCCATCTCCTCATACACCCGTCTCCATGGGTGCCAGAAAAGATGCTTCCTCGAAGTCTCCTACCACCGCGACCCCGACCGAGCCGTACACGTCGACGCCACCATTGGCCTGCTTCTGCGAAGAATTTTTGAGCTTTGCAATCCGTCTCCCCTCAACCGGCGCCATCTGTTCTTCCGCCTCCACCTCGTCAAAGTATACGTCCAGGTCTTCCTCTATATCTTCTTCGTACGAGCGCTTGTTGGACAGTTCATGGGCTGCATTGGACATGAGGCTGCCTTGCGTAGATGGAACAGTGTTCTGTGACATGCTAAAGCCAGGCATGGAGCTGTTGAGGTCGCGGCCAGTCGGAAAAGCTGGCAGCGCCGATGAGGGAGGAGCGTCGAACGATCCTTGCGAAGAAAGACCTCCGATCTTGTGTAGTCCGCAGAATGGCGCAAGCTCGCGTGAGTTGGTCGTTGTGTAAGTCGGCCTGGCTGCTGCGGCGCTTACAGGTGCAGTGCTAGGGAATGGAAACTCTTCTGTAGGCATGGTCTTGTGGGTCTTGTATCCCTCAGGAACGCTCTTCCTCACGCGCATGCCAACGGTAAGCAGCGAAGATTGTGTTTCCGCAGGAGGTGGAGGCGACATGGGCGAGATCTGGTTTGGGGAAGAGCCGAGCTGGGAGGTTTTGCTGCCATCGCGCTGGAAGTAGGAGTTGATCGAAGGTTGGTATTGGCGTTTGCGAAGGTGCTCTGCTGAGGTAGCCATGTTGTTGTGTGTGGATATGCAATTGAGGGTAGCGGTATGCGTTCTTGTGACTATGAATTGCGCTGCGATTGCGATTACGATAAGGACGACCTGCAGGTGTCAACAATGACGGTGTTTAATGGTCTGCGCTCTGAGCACGAGGCGCGCGCTGACACGCGCGACCCATGCATTCGGTAGTGAACGTGGGGAACAGGAGTTGGCGTGGAAATGAAAACTCTAAAATGTTAATGCCGAGGACAAGGGGGAGTTTGTCAGAAGTACACCTTTATTTCAATGTTCTTTTCAAAACGCCGTCACTGATTGGCTTTTTACATGTTGCTTCGTCCATCTCGGGCAAGGTTTTGGCAAGGCGATACTGTTAGGCTTTGCCGGTAGACAAAATTCAAGGGCCTCAGATGCTTGATCATGTTAATGATCCCAGCTACGTTACCCTCAACTAGAACAATACTGCAGGGGTGACGAGCAAGGAAAGCTGGAAGTCACGCTGCGGGACGAGGTAGGCGATGGAGTGAAGTATGCTCAGGACACGTGAACTCCCTCTTGGCATAACGCATAGCATTACATGTTCCTCCTCCTAAGCCACCGTGCTTCCAAAACCCATCCCACAGTAAAACGGATCTGCGACTTTCTGTCTTTGGCGGCCACTCGTACAAATCAACATGGCAAACACTGGCCGGCCATCGAGGCTATTGAACTTGCAGAAGTCACCGAGTCCAAACAAGGCCATGTGAGTAGCATCACTTACTACCCTAATTCGCGCCGCCACTGACAATACCCAACAGTGCAGCTCAGAACGCTACCACTTCGCCGCTTCTCAAACTGCCTCCAGAGATCCGCCAGAGGATCTACGGCTATGCACTCGGCGGTCGCATCCTTCATGTCGCTTCCGGTCCTATCTTAGGTCGCAACAGCGTGGTTGTCTGCGTGAACTGCGATGACTTCACTGACGCCTTGGACCGGAAGATGATCCATGGCATACGGAATTGCCATGGCATAATAGGGGAAAAGAATCGCGGCGTCACACACTCACAGCTGGAATCTCACAAACAATGTTATCGAGCGCATGAGACATGGTCTCTTGATCTCCTTGGCACATGTCGCCAGATCTATCACGAGGGTATGCACTAACGCCACCACTCCGGCTACAGCTCCTGTGACCTTTCGCTAATTACTCTCAGCGGTCCTCGTGCCTTTCAAGAAGAACGCCTTTGCGGTCGTGGATAGCATCACGCCGGAAAGCGCGCGACCACTCCTGGCCAACTTTTTGAATCGCCTCATCCCGACTCAAGCGAAGGTCATCACCTATCTCATCTTGCAAGGGCGCCGGATCTGCGGTAATAGAAGACCTACGCTCGCACGCCTCAAGGGTCTAGAACTTTTGGAGTTTGTGCTGGTCCTCGAAGGACGATGGTATAGCCTGCATGGTTCTCGGCCGGAGTACTGTGAAGAGCACTTTACAGACCAGAAGCTCGGTAAGCTTGGTCTTCCGCCGCTATGCGATGTCAAAATCAAGGTTAGACAATACGTGGGGTGGGATCAAGGTGATCCACCTGGTCCAGATCAAGTCTCCGATGGATTGATGGAGTGGGTGCAGACCTTAGAAAGAAGAGTGAGGGCCTGAGGAGATTGGCTCTGAGGTCGGTGTACACTTGGAATGGTCAGACGCTGAAGTAATAATCACATCAGGGGTGCTGAGGATAAATTGCGAGCCAGGAAGTTGGTAGATGGAGGATTGCGCGACGCATGAGATACAACAAGAAGCCAAGCTTGTTCTCGACCATAGAATATAGCGCTCTCTGCGGATGGATGGCTGTAAGGATTTGTTGAGCTCAATGATCAAGCCTGAACTTTGAACCAAACCTCACGTGCTCTTCCCCCAGACTTTCCATTCACAAGGATACGATTGGAGCATCAGTGCTACCGACTCGCGTATATTACTTTTTGACAAACCAGTCGCCTGCCGATCAAGTAGAGTAAGTAAGCCCTTCGGGAGCCGCCTAAGGCTTCGGCATTTGGATCTCGTCAAATTTATACTGCGAAGACAATCCTCTTCCCCCTTCCCTGCGCCTGTACTGAGCACACTCAAATGGCAAAACCTAAGAATGGGCGGCCCTCGAGGCTTCTGAACCTGCAGAACTCGCCTGCCTGGAAAAAAGCGATGTGAGTATACCCGATGGCATGGCAAAGAAAAACATGTCCCCCTCGCTAACCGCGTGGATCTTCAGTGCAGCTATCAACGCTACAAATTCGCCTTTCCTAGCGCTACCCGCTGAAATTAGGCAGCGGATCTACAATTTTGCCCTCGGCGGCCACATTCTACACGTTGGCTCTCGCATCCTTGGATGCCGAGAGACTGGCGCGGGTCCAACAGTTGACTGCAGCTGTCCTCACAACTACAAAGGTTCCGACCGTCCAGTCATGCAAAGACAGGCGTCCGGGCTCAAGGAATGCTACGTCGAAAGTTCTGGTAGCACCTTAATCTGCCACGAGGCCCACCGGCAATGTTTTCAGAATTCGCCCGGACAGGAACGTTTTGTTATCAAGTTGAATCTTCTGCAGACGTGCCGCCAGATCTATCATGAAGGTATGGCCGACCATTCTCACTGGTAACATATCAGCAACATTACGCCAAAAGCCGCTGACATGAGTCCAAATAGCTGTCCTGGTGCCGTTCAAGAAGAACGCTTTCGCTGTCACGTGCACGTTCCCATTTCCCGCGACAAATAGATCGACAATCTTGTCCAGATTCACGAATAGCCTCGTGCCTACCCAATTGAAAGCTATCACTCACCTCTTCGTGCAGCCCTATGGTATGAGGTTTTGCACCAGGAATCACCTCCTACGCTTCAAAGGGTTAATTGCTTTGCAGTACGTACTAGAGGTTGGACTGTTTGATGTCGCCAGCCCACAGGCGTTTGTCAATCGTGAGGAGCAAGGTTTCGGGGAGTCCAAGCTGGAGAACCTTGTGGAACTGTCGCAGCTTCGTAGTGTGAAGATCGCCCTGATAGCGGTCTTGCGTGAACAATCTATGCTTGTAGGAGGTACAGAGCCAGTCCCAGACCCGATAAAGGCATGGGTTGCAAGTGCAGAGAGAAGAATGATGGGGCTGGAGAATGCTCAGAGCGATCAGTAATCTCAGGCTGGAAGGCAACAAGCCAGATATGGACTCCATCAAGATGCCTCAAAAGCAAGATTTACGGTCTAGACAGCTCGAGTTGAACACCTGTATTTTCGTCTGCATCTTTATCAATAGACTCTCTTTGATCTATGACAGCCACGACTTCAGACTGATTTCTCGCGTGCAAATTACAGACCAAGAGGTCTCTCAACGCCCTCCGCAGGCATCGCCGGTTCACCCAGGTTAGCCATGCACTCCTTCTTCCAGTCCTTTGGAGTGAAGCTGTCCGCAGCCTCTTTGAAGGCAGCCAGAGTACAGAAGCTCTCATCACCTATGCGGTGGTTGCCAGGTAGCTTGCAGAAGGGAATAGTGACTGGTCTGTCGTTGTAGCGCAGACGGACAAAGTGGTTGTCCAAAGTAGCCTTTTCGGTGGCGGTCATATCGGAAAGGGATTTGCGGGTCGAGGATGCAGGCGACTTAGAGGAAGAACCGGACGAGAAGAGGGAATACCACCAAGTCTTCTCTTTGCTCGGCCAGACAGTGCCGCTTGGGCTGGTAGGTGTAGACGCGCCATTTGCTGAGCGAGATTTGAACAGCTCAACGGAGATGGAGCTAGTGTATGGAGGCCACTTGTCCTTCTCAACATCGAACGCACCGAACGATGCGAGGGTGGCAGCAAGTGTGGTGTCGTGGCAGCCGCTCAAGCTTACTTTGAAGCTTTCGTTCTGCGTACGCTTGACCAAATTTTGGACAATGTCGCCAACGAGAGCACCGATACCGAGCTTGCGGTACTCGTTGCTCATTGTGTAGCCTGCAAACCACTCTTCTGTGCAGATGCGATCCATGTGCGAGATCAACTTTTCGTCGTAGAACTCTTTGGGCAGTTTTGTGGCAGAGCCGTGGGCGAGAGTGGCGTTGACGGTGTCCATGACGCCAGTCAATCTGGGATGAGAGTCAACCTTCACGACAGGAGAATCGGCAGGCATCCATTTGCCGATCTTTTTGTTGATGTATGCAAGCTCAGGTGATGGGTTCCAGATATCAGCAGCACGGTTGGCAAATGATTTGGCAAGCTCGGCGAAGCGCTTACAACCCCCCTCATTGGGGAAAAGTGTCTCATCTGCAAAAGATCTGGACACCATGACAGGAGGTTCGAAGTCTGCAGATCGCTTTGTGGCAGGGTAAAGGCCTGTGAAGGTTTGTTGTGCGCTTTCCTGTGCACGAGGCATTGGTGTTGATCTGAGGTAGATCGACGATGCAGTAGCCGAGTCGATGACATCTGGGAGTAGGCCAAGTTTAGAGATATACAAGTCTCGCAGTCTCTCTCCGAGGGCGGTGGTGGTCTGTCGACCTCTATCGGTCAACTCGCCTGGCTGACAGACTGCGTCGATCTCTCCACGAGAACCCTTGGCCAGCGTTGGATTGTCCGAGTCCGAGGATTCAACCTGACGCTCGAAGACTTCCAGCCTCCGTTTCCATTGGAGCGTATCCCAGGTGCCATCCGCAGACATTACTGTCGATTTCATCTGCTTGGCGGCAGAGCAGTATGGCCAGTACGCTGGCAAGCCAGCCTGCCATGATGTCAGTCAGGTCGAGGCCGTTTAAGAGAGACGAATACACGGACATTCTTGAAACGCGAGTTGACTGGGGTTCGTTCGCCATGACGAAGGATCACCTGAACTTGTTGTAACTCGAGATCTGAAGGGTAGAGAGTGGCGAGTTCTTCTTGTGTATACGGTGCGCGTGGGGTGAGAGTGGTCATGTTGAGAAGCAGATTGTAAGTGAATGTAGGAACTCAGGGATGCAGGAGTGTAGGAGTGGAAGAATCTATGGAATGCGTCTATGTTGAAAAGGAGTGCATGAGCAATAATGTATGGCGGCGGTGATGCCACGAGGGTGGATTGGTTGGCGTTCAGACACGCGAGTTTAAGCTTCAGCCTCGGCTGATCATTGCCCGACGGCTTACTCGAAGCAAAGGCAGGTCTGCCGATAATATTTCCATGCACCCTCGCATCACGGGAGAGCTCACTGGAGTGTCACGAATTGGTCGGACACACACACACACTCGGCAATGAGCAAGCCTTTCGTCTGTACAGGATGTCGCGTACGACTCGCGCTCCGTCCTCGGGCCGCTGCTGGACATGACATTGCCTCACAGCGCCGCGATTTCTCAGGATCCTCAAGTAACGACCGACCCGAAACGAGCTCTGGGCACTATGCAAAAATACAAGAGCAGCGAGAACGTGTGCGGCGCCAGCGCGTCTACGAGGACGGACTCAGCCAAGTAGGGTTCGGCCGTAGCCAGCCTCCAGCAGGAGGAAGATACTCTGGACAGCCATTGAAACCACAGCACCTCCTGCAGGAGCTAAGCCAGAGCAGGCCACATGTCAAGGCGCAATCACCACGAGATCCGAGGTCCCCACGCCAATCAAACAAAAATGTGAAGCATATACGGTTCAAACCAGGCCCAGCAGCTGTAAGGAGATTCGAAGATCATGTAGCAAAGTCGGAGCTTGTGGAAGCATGGGATACTCTACGCCAAATGAAAGCCGACATGGTCGACGGTGTTGGGCCGACATTTTACGCATCACCGATGAAAAAGTTACACCAATTGATGCGTCGTATCGCGGTGGAATATACCAGACGTCTTGGCGAGAGCGATGCGGGATTTCCCACGCCGTGGGAGTTTGTACAAGTCGTCAAAGATCTCGGCCTGTTATCTCCGCCCCTGCGATCCGAATTACTTTGGCGTGTGGGTAACGGCCTAGCGATGACATTCGAGTTGGATGGTGCAACCAAAGAAGAAGAGAAAGCTCGAGCTTTGCAGCAGATCGCTCTTTTGTGGCGGGATACACTCGAAACGAGGCTCAAATCTAGCTCCTCGGCTCAGACGCGAACCAATACTGAATCCTCTTGGCCTTGGGCTTTCCTGCCGTCGGCCCATTCGATAGTGAATGTCGGCAATGCTACGTACAAGCGATTAGATGAAGTGCTTGCCCGCATAGTTCCCAATGGGGGCTCTCGCAATTACACGGAGGCTGTAGGTGATTATCAGAGTGCACTGTTTATTGCACTAGACCTACTTAAACAAAATGCAGGCTCTCCCAGCTCAAGTACCAAGGCTAGCCCGTACGGAACGCCGATGGTAGTGTTCTTCGACGAGATCCTGGAGCGTGTCGTCAAGCCTGACGTTCCGCCTGCTATCCAAGTGAGATTGGAGCAGAGCGAGGATCCAGCATTAGCATACTTCGAAGCTTTGGTCAGGCGATTCGACTTCGCCAACGTACCTCCGGTCAGAACGGACAGGAGCAAGGCTTTGAAAGACCACCGAGCGCCTAAACTGAATGAGTTGGGCCAGCCAATGGTAACGCAACCTGCAGTCACCTCAATCAAGAAAGACATGGAAGCAGCAGGTCCTGAAGGATCCGAGGACGCGAGTGATTCCAATTCCGCATCAATGGCAGTGACACTGGACGCAGCTTCCTTGCGCGAAGCTGGCTTTACCGTGGAAGAGCAATGGGACATGGATCGTGATATTCACATCAAAGTCCTCGGATGGGTGAAGCGACTCGGTCGCTCTATCGAGAACACTAACCTATTGATTACAGAAGCATGCTGGGATGAGGTTCGCAAATACAATGCCAAACACTCAGGCGCCTCTTCATTGCCATTGTTTCTCTACGAGCACTTCATGCTTGCGTTTTTAGCCCTGCGGCAGCCTAGATTGGCTCTGGAGGCCTGGACTACTGTCGTTGAGTCTGGCCTACAGCCAACTGTCAAAACGTGGACAGTGATGATGCGTGGGTGCTCCCGTGCGAACGATGCAGATTCTCTGGAGAAGTTCTGGGCGCGCATGCTAGAGCAGAACGTACAGCCAGACCAATATGCTTGGAGTGTCCGGCTGTATAGCTTGGTCAAGGCGCAAAGAATCAACAAAGCATTTTCTGCCCTTAATCAGATGGGCCAAGAATGGATCTCGGCGGTGCGGGCTCAACAGAAGGCGAATTTGCCAGCCACTAAAGGAAAGCAGCACGTGGACTTGCCGCAAATCGACCTTACGCAATGGACCGGCGACGTGAACGGTGTTCCTCGTCCAAGTCTTGCCGTCGTGAACGCAGTCGTCTCCTCTCTGGCTAGCAAATCCGACGAGCACATCCCTCGAGTTATAGCATGGGCTCGTGACTTCGCCATCGAGCTCGATCTGACCACATACAACGTTCTTTTGAATGTGGCGATGCGTCACGGGAAGACTGACGAAGCGATGTCCATTCTCCAGCACATGGAGAAGCGTTCAATCCAGCCCAACAGCACAACGACTACTGTCATTCTCGCAGCTTTGTTCAAATCGGATTATTTCATCAGCCTCCCTCCCGAAGAACAGATAACAAAACTATTCGAGCTCATTGCCGCCGTCGAAGAGTCTTCACCTACCGCTAAGCTCGACGTCAAGGGTTATGCACTTGCCATCGATCGCATGCTCAAAGAGCACGCCAACCCAGCGGCCGCTCGTGCTCTGCTTGAGCAAATGTCTGCGCGAGGCCTCGAGCCAACGACGCAGATCTACACAATTCTCATGACGTCCTACTTCGATGCCAACCCGCCTGACTTTGCCGCTGCTGAAGCACTCTGGACCCGACTCGACCGTGGCAACTCTGGCTACGGCGTTGCTCTCGATACGATTTTCTATGACCGCATGGTGGAAGCCTACGCACGCCACCACGCCCACGTCGGTAGCGCGCCTATGATGAAATTCCTCGAGCGCATGTCTCGCGAAGGCAAACGGCCCGGCTGGGGAGTGCTGGAGCTCGTAGCCAAAGCCTTGGTCGACAGAGAAGAGTGGGGAACGCTCTACAGCTTGGTGGATGATGTTCAGCAGTCCAAGGGATTGCTGAGAGTTGGTGCCAGAGGTCTCGTCGGCCAGAACGAGTTCTGGCGGTACATCCTTGAGACGGGCATCATGAACAAGATGGGTGGGAAGAGCGAGCAGGATCTTAGGAAGAACGTTTCTTCGAGTTCGTTCCATGGGTTGAGGGATGCGATTTGAGTGTAATATATATGTACTATCAGATGTGTAAATTATTTGTAAAATTTGTATTTGGTGTGAGGGCATATGTGTCCTATCCGATAGCTTTCATGTTTCGCCACCGAAAAGGCGCTGCTGCCTCTCGAACGCCGAAGTCACAAAGCTTCTGAACTCTACAGCAAGATGCTACGCATGCTCGTCGAAGAAGACTTGAGGAGCCGCAGCCGGGAACAGTAGTCGCAAACGGAACTCAATGTCCTCGTCGCAATCACGAAGCTCCTGCAAGATGTAAAACAAGATACTGCCATCGTCCAGAGTACCAATCGCCGACAAAGACTTGTACGAAGGATCCCCGTAAGCACGTACAAAAGCAGGAGGGTCGAAGATGGGCTTGATCTGCACGCGAGCAATATGCTCGCCAATAGTCTCAACGACTCCCGATGGGTATGGCGGAAGAGCGTAGTGCTCCGGGTGCGCTGGCACCATAGTCTCGAGGAATGTCTGCTGCTTGGTTTCAGAGCTTTGCAGGTCTGCCATCCAGTCTTTCCATCAGTCCATGAAGTGAGAGACTGTAAGGCCTTTGGCTTTAAGATCGATGCGGGACTCTTTGTATTTGCCGTTTGATCTGTTGATGATGTCTTTGTAGTAGACGTCGGCTTCTTCAATTGCGGGCTTGAGGAGCTCGAGCATTGCTTGATAGGAAAGTAGGGTTTTGAGTGCTTTGAGTGCTCGGCGGGATGCTTTTAACTCCCAGGAGTCGATGTCGCTCGTGGTGACTGGGGTGCCATTAGGGTGGGAGTATTGGAGTGATAGTGATGGCGGAGACTACATCGTTGAATGCTGATACTGATGGAGTCCTAATTGCGATGCAATGTCTCCAGATGATCGAACCGAGAAATGGAAGGGGGACTGTTGTACTAGAATATTCAATGCATTATCGGAGTTTCGGACGAAATGCATAGAAGGTCCGAAAGTCTGTTCAGCTCGTCCGCCGCTTTTCGTGCGGTGTCCATTCAATGTACAGATCAACCTTCTGTACAGCAAAGGCATGGATGCGCGACACTTGGTGCACTAGCCTGCGCATTATAATTGTTTTACGGATATCGCCAGGTCTGCTCCGGAGAAACATATGGTTGAAGGCAAGACGATTTGCCGTACTCGGTCAGCGGACCGAAACGATTTCTCAGGTCCTGCCTCCACGCTCTAATGTACCCTGCATCAAGCGTACGTCCGCGGCGATTGCGATATTCGATTCGGTCACTTGCAGCATCGCCGGACGCACGCCGATAGACAGCCCGGGAGTCTGGAAAAGCTGCTGGTAGACTTCCTGGTTTGCTGGGTGGTACTACCCAAGGAGACTCGAATCGAATGATTGCAGACTCGAATAGGCTCTCAAGCTTCACTTCTTCCATTTTTGCGCTCACAGTACAGTAGTCCAAAATGCGTCGGAAGCTGCCTTCTCTAAGCCTGATGTAGCGAAGTGAAAGGCTTCGCAAGCTGTTGAATCTTTGTACCAATGTGAGCAGCTCGTCTCCCGTGGTCTTGAAGCCTTGTAATGTGAGAACCTTGAGACATGGAAATGGTGACTCGATCAGTGCCTGGAGGATGCATGGGCGCGATGCGTTTGTGTCACGGACATAGCTCAAGTTGAAATTGGTGAGGTCGAGTTTCTCGATGTTGGGACAGGTTCGCAGCAAGGATCGCATGCCTCCAAAGTCGGATCCTTGTGCGAGTTCTGTCAAGATCTCATCATCGGAGCTCCGATCGACGACATGGCTCGAAATTCTCAAAGAAAGCTCTGTAAGGTGGCCGAGCGATCCATCAAACCTTGCCGGGGCGAAGTCAACGTCGTCCAGCTCGCTACAAGATAAGCTACAGCGTAACATTCGAGTATTGTTGAACAGGTCCAGGTTATATATTGGCAAGTCACAGGCTGCCAAAGAGCTGAACAGCGTATGGCTAGCGTTAGCAGCTGAAGACCAGATCGGTTTCCACCCACCTCCAAATAGTGGAAGAAGAGGTGTAGTGGTATCGTCTTTGTAGATTTCTACCTCAACTTGCAGGTTTCGAAGAGATGCTCCGTTAGCGGCAAGATTGGAGAATGCTTGGCTAAGTAGCTCCACGTCCCTCTGGTGATGTATCATATCAAGTTGCGTCGCAAGTCTTTCTTGCAGGACTGAAAGATCAATTCCTGCCTGTCGTAACTCCTCTTCCGTCAAGTCCTTGAAGCCTAGTCTAACATCTTCACCATTGTCACTCAGCTCTACGAGATCTGCAGCCTTCTCCTCAAGTCGAGAAGTCAGTTCGGATGTATTGTACACTGGCGCGACAAGCGTTAGGTCCTGTAACAGGCATGCAAGACCACCAGACGTGGTGACAGCAACGAATGAGCTGAGCTTTCGTTCTGTGATCTGTACCCGCTTTGTTCGAAACCTGGCTTTGAAATGCTGCTGAGTAGTGTTGGAAGCCATTTGTTTGTTTGCCAGTCGAAGGGAGCATATGTCGGAGAGAGGTAGCAGAACGACGACCCTCTCCATCAGTTCTGGCGGCAGGCCTTGTAAAGACATGGTAGCTTACGAATGGCGAGTTGTCAAGACAGGCAAGTCAATGGCGAAGTAGGCAAGAGGTTTCTAAGAGCGACGGTAGTATACAAAGGAATCAGGTGTAAAATTGGAGGATCCAGCCGCCCAGGTCTGACGAGACAAGGCACCGGGGGAGCTCAGCTGTAATCGAGCTTGGCACAACCTAAACGAGGATGCATGGTTAGGTTGTCTGACTTGGGAGGTGAGGGACACAATCAAAAAGGCAATGAGAATTTGTATCAATTTAGAATGCTATGCTAGCCAAAATGAATGAATTGTAGAGCATTCTTCCACACACCAAGAGCTGTGGGGACGAGGCGATATGCTATGCGGTGTAATAAATTGCAGGATCCGACGCTCTCAGAGACAAGAAAGCTTCTACAATCGCTCCAATACGACTCAAAAGATAAAGTACCACCGAGATCATGCATATGATGGTGACAGGACTCCTCCAATCCAGAATTACCTTCTGAAATTGCATGAACACTAGCATGGCAACCATAGAGATGATTGCGGACACGCGCCATGTCCATTTTTCAAATACTGTAGGAAATACGATGTCCCAAGAAGCCAGATGTAGAGCCCCGAACGAGATCCCGAATAGACATGTGATAGGCCACAGCTTCGAACGGTACAGATCGGGGTCCCAATGGGATATGAGTCTGCCTTGTCCAAATCTCGAGTTTTGTATTTCGATAGCCTCTTGCTGCACTGCCTCCTGTTCGAAGTCTCGCGGCATAAGACGCCATGCCCCGGACACAGAACCCTGATGCAGCTTGCTGTCATCATCGAAAGTATCGGAGAGCGCATGGCTTTCGAACCGTTCCCAGTCTGAATGACTGAGTGGCGGGAGACATACGACAGAAGGTGTATCTATGTCTTTGGGTTTCAGCCACCAGAAGAAGTATGAAAGCGCAAAGAGAGGTATGTAGCCAAGTGTCATAGATTCGAGAGCGGATATCGGAAGATGATGGTACACACGCAAAATGCATTCGATAGAGAACTTTGCAACGCCGCCCAGTGCGATAAGCTTTGCCATCGAGTCAGCATTGCTCTTATCGTTGATGAGTTCTTCCGAGAGACCCCAGTCCTGGAGGTGGTCCCAGACAATGTGCCCGTTCTGAAGCAACCAGATGAATTGGGTAGGCCAAAGCACCCTCGTAGGCACTATATTGCTGCATTTTTCATGAGATGGAAGTCGATACCTTATACCGAGCATCCCGATGTAAAACGCGTGGACAAGCTTGAGTTTCCCGTCGGTGCTCTCGGAGCATTGCTTCACAATCCTGCGAGCCTGGGCCCATTCCTGTGCCGCTTCAACTGCAATGAACTCTGGGGCGATAATGGTCTTGATTAGAAGCGCGATTTTGTGTATGATCCGGTGGCGGAAGGTTCTGTCGATCCGAGGGTGTATGACAACCCATGTGCAGAGGAAAGTCGTGCTCAGGCTCGAAAGGAGCAGAGTCCAAGTCCCGCGGCCTTTCACCTCGGGACTCCATCCCACCAAAGATAATTCTTCGATCGTTGAGTTCATATAATCTGGTAAGACCATGGTCAAGGTTAGATTTGATGACGGCTACACCGCGAAGACGACGCGGGCAATCCGCGCACGTTATAAAGAGCCATCTGTACTTGACCTTTCACGTCCATACCGTGAAGAGGATATCTCAACTGATTGGAAAACTCCTCAGTCGAATCGTTTGGCGCCGTCTTGACGCCGCAAGTGTGATGTCTGTGTTGAAAATAGTTGAAACGTCTCATCGCGTTCCTCATGCTTCTTCCTCCGCCACGCCAGCGGCGGGGCGTCCCGCTCGCATGATAACAGCACGCACTTTTCGCAACAACAAGCACTCTTTCTCTTGCAGATTGCAATTGAATTCCTGATTGTAGAGGCTTTCCAACATGCTGCTGCTTCTGCTGAAACTTATTGTGGTTCTAGCCGCCGTTGTTGCAGGACTCTACGCTGGACTTCTTGCTGCCCTGACAACTCAATTCGTCCAAACACATGCGGTCTATCTACACGCCTTCCAGATGACTGGAAGTAAGGATCTCAATGTTCCGGAAATGTTTGGGTTCCTGCGTGGTCAGGTGACACCATTTAATATATACTCATCGGACGGCACGCCTTTGCATGCATGGCACATTCTACCATTCGGTCTCCACCGCAAGCACTTTGCGGCGTCAACACAACAGCCTGTTGGACTTTCAACTGATATAACCGAAACTTTGGGCTTTCGATTACTTCGCGATGATCCTGGAGCTTTACTTGCCATACACTTCCATGGCGCAGGCGGCAATATGGGTTCGGGGTATCGGGTACCTAACTATCGCGCCCTCGCCGTTGGCAGTCCCGATAGGATTCATGTCTTGACCTTCGACTACAGAGGTTTCGGAAAGTCTCCGGGCGTTCCAACTGAGAATGGTCTTATACAAGATGCTGTCGCAGTCGTTGACTGGGCTTTGAAGGTGGCCCATATTCCACCTTCTCGTATCCTCATCTTCGGGCAATCGCTTGGAACGGCAGTCAACATGGCCGTAGCTGAGCATTTTGCTATGCAACGTGAGCCGGTAATCTTCGCTGGTCACATAATGGTCGCACCTTTCGTGGATGTACCTACGCTGGTAACGACATACAAGATTGCAGGAACAATCCCTATCTTGTCACCGGTGGCGCAATATCCTGTGCTGTTCAACTTTCTCAGCAGCAAGATCAGAGAGACCTGGTCAACGAAGAATCGCATTGCAAACTATATCCGCAGATGTGAAGAACGATTGCATCAATACAGAGTTACCCTTGTTCATGCCGAGGACGACTATGATATACCTTGGCACCACACTCCGATGCTGTTCTCACACGCAGTGAATGCTAGCACCATAGATGGAGTCGAGCAGTCTCGAGTGAGTACTTGGAAAGCAGAGGAAGGACAGGATGTCGGAGCCGCAGGGCGGGTGGCTCAGTGGCATACAGAACAAGGCGTAGTTTCGGAGTATCTTTTGAGATATGGCCTGCACGATGTAATCATGGGGAGTCCTATTGTAAGCCTGGCTGTGATGGACATTTTCGAGGCAGGGAATGGCCTACATATCGTAGAGTCTACTGCATAGAACGTAGCACTTATCGCAACACCATTCTGTCCGCATACTCTTGCCCGTTGGGCTTGTCTCTCGGTGCAAAAGTCTAGGCACGGTTGTCTCAACAGCTGGTTCTGTAGATAATGTGTCATGTACTTCTGGAATACAACGAACATCTCTTTGTTCATGGTGAACATTACCTTCTATGCCAACCAGCGAGACAATGTTACTTTCGGATGCTGTCATCGACGAAACCGCCTCCGCGGAGTGCGCCACCCAGGAGCTCTTGGTTTGAGCACGGGTGGATCCCCCTGAGCTTCCGATGCTTCCGATTCCGGGCAACTCCTCAACTTGCTCATCATCCGACTCTCTGGCTTCATCCGACACTTCGAAAATGAACGGAGCCCGCCCGGAGAAACGACGACGACGACTCGATCGCACCCCAGCAGCTTGTGACCTCTGCAAATCGCGTAAGGTCAAGTGCGATGGTGCGCTGCCTTGCTCGTATTGCAAGCGCAAAGATCAAAGCGACTCGTGCACATTTTCAGGCCCGAAACCCCGTGGAGCGAAGAGCACTACGAACACACCAGCAAACCGCGACAATGATTCCAATGAGACACTACCGCAAGCTCGAGAAAGGAGATATACAGATCCTGAGCCTATGCTATGCTCCGAGGCGAATGCTGAAAACTCCGGGCCTTCTGCCTCGCCTACTTTGAGCCGGGGAGACCATCGCGATACTGCGGTGCCTCTGGAAGCTCGGTTACTGTGTGATGCACAAGGCAAGGTTATCTTCATTGGAGACTGTGCCCCTATCTCCTTCCTTCAAACTGTCCGTCATTTAATTGCCACTGAGGAAGACACATTCCCTGTTCAGGCGTCAAGAGATTCTTTCATTGAAGCCGCACAGCCGATTTCCACTCTCACCGATGGAGCTGAGCGAGTCATGCCAGCAGTGCATCCGAACGATGTTGATGCACTTCTCCGGCAATATCGTGTAGCTACTAGTGGGCTTGTCGACTTGTTTGAGCGAGAGCACCTGGCAGATGAGGCCAGAAAGTGGGCCGCCGGTATTGCTATGCGCTCCGCCGAGGCCACATCGGCTGTCAACTACCTTATATTCGCTATCGGTATTCAGGAAAGCAATGAAACCAAAGCCGAAGCTTGGTTCAACTATGCTAAGAACTCGCTGGTTGCTAATCTGACTGCGAGTATGCATCTGGCCACTGTTCAAGGCTTTGCTCTAATGGCAGTATACTTACTCAGAGCTTTTCAGCCAAACGGTGCTTACTTATATTTTTGTATGCTCCTCTCAACCAACCACTGACTACCACAATACATTTACTGATGTCGTTAAAGCTTTGGCAGCTCGCACAGCATACGCGATAGGACTTCACCGGACCGAGGTCAATGCTTCGTTCGGCACGGCTACGCACGATACAAGGTGCGATTCTGCTCAGGCTCACAAGGACCACAAACATAGATTGTGAGCAGCACTCCTTCAATGACCGTTGACTGATTTTGCGAATAGGGATCGCGTCTGGAAAAGTCTTCGGGTCGTTGACCAGCTCATCAGCAATCTGCTGGGTCGCCCACCTTCCACATCCGACGTTGACTGCACCGTCAAGTATGTGACGGCTCAAATCGACGTCAAAATCCATGTCCTGGACGCCAGTTTGCAGATATTCATGATTATCGAGCGCGTCGTAGTCGAGGTCTATTCTCGAAAACGCATCTCCTTGCGCATAGCCAACTACGTGTCTCATCAACTGAAAGGCTGGGCTTCGAATTGGCTTCGTCCGCTACTCGATGCGACCAGTGAGTCTGCTCTCGAGACAGTGGATCGTGAGACTGCAGTTGGTGCCTGTCAGACGCTTTGTTCATATTACTACGGCATAATGCTTTTGACTCGGCCATTCTTGATTTACGAATTGTACGAGTACCTTGGGACCTCTATGAGGACTTCAGGCAGCAGGACAGATCATATCGAGAAAGAAAAGTTTGCTGATGCGGCGCTCGATGCAGCTGTAGCATTCGTTGATACCTTACAGGGAGTCATTGATTCAGGCACCATGCCGCGGCGGATGCCACTTGTCGTGTAAGTCGAAACCCCGTGATGCAAATCTTTCACACGGCTTGTTAACAAGGGGCACAGGTCATGGCTATTCACAACATCACTTGTCCTCGCTGTTGGTGTGCTTGGACGATCAGGATTGTCATTCCAGGGGCATTGCAGAGCCTCAATACGGTGTCTTGATTATTTCGCTACTGTTGACCCACACGCGCGCCAGTACTCTGTCATTGTACAAGCGATTCTGAAGACAACTACTGAACAAGTGAAAAAGCGCGAGCATGACCTTCGATCTCAGCGAAAGCAGGCTTCTTCGCAACTGTTCGGTCTTCTACCTCTAGAGTCTACTAGAACGAATTCAGCTCCTCGACAAATTCACACCACGCCTGTGGAGCCGATTTTATCTTCTGTGGTACCCGAGCCACAGCCCCACACAACGGATGCGCCATTCGATTGGACCATCTATGATGCCGACTTCTTCGCCCTGCCTTGGTCCAACGAAAACGACGAAGGCCTTCAAGATTTCCTACAACCAGGTCGACAAACCATCGATGGATCTCTTGCGGATATCCCACTCTTTCCGATGTATGACCAGGTCGGATGATTGGTCTCAGTAATTATCGTATGTCTATCTTTTCATCAAGGACATCACACGGCAGAATATCATGCGTGTCGTCGGTCGCTCACTTGACCACTTTTGTTTCCATGGTTTCGTCACGGGAGGTCTTCAAGAAGGGCATCAGCCTTGTGCCTCCAGTTCCGACCAATTCCTGAATCGAAGCCTTGCCGCATGCCAGCTTTGTCGAGGAAGTGGCTAGATCAACCCGATCGGGCGACTGATTTGGCTCGACCATCCTGCTCGGCAAGATGATGTACCTGGTGACGAGCTGGATGTGCTTGTCGCGGAAGCCACTCAAGCTTACAACTGCATCGTTGTAAGCATTCAACAACGCCATATTGTTTCGATGGCTGTCGACATAGTTGCGAATGTTGGAGATGGCCTCGATGTCGTAAAGGAATCGAGAATGTGGCCCAGGCATGTACTTGCGCATCTCGGTACTGAAGCCCGCGGAGCGATCGTGCTTCACGCCCAATATCGCATCGAAGAATTGCAGCAGCGAGCTCTGGCCGTTGCTCCCACCACGATATTTTCGCCACTCTCCCTTTCCATCGCCTTCGTCGTAGAATACACCATTTGGGAGGCCTGCGCCTTCCATGTTCATAAATCCGGCCAGGAAAGGTCTGATCTCGTGGTAGAAGACTTGTGGTCTACAGCGTTCGTCCATGCGCTCAAGCAGTTGGCCGATGTCATCTATGCTTTGACGACAGTATCTGAGGGTATCAATGACAGTTGCGGAGTCGTTCTGTGACACGGCTTCGATTGCTTCCAAGCTCTTTGCGATTATTGGTCCTGCTCTTGCTTCCATGGCGTTGGAGATCGTGTAGAACCATGACTCGTCATCGGTACCTGTCAAGGTATGTAATGACTTCACATTGTCGGGATGGCAAGGGTCACTGTCATCCGCTGATTCTCTCCAGTTCCAGAGGTTCAGTGCTGAGTATGTCGCAATCGGTAGGACTTCCAAAGCCGCTGCGGCCTGGAGGAAAGGGACCGAAATCGCTGGCGGCAGTCTCTGTCCATCGTTAGCATATGCAGACTAGCCTGATCGTTGAAGCACACTACACCCACCTCTGATGGCTTCGGACCTTGCCATATGTACGCCTGAGCGATCATGGCAAGCACGGAGTAGGCTCTTTGGAGCTCTTGTTCGTTGCTCAAATGGAAGGTGCCCAAGACTGGGAGTGCATCGACACACTCTCGAACGCAGCCAGCCTTCAGAAGCCAAGGGAGCTGATCCATCACTCTCTCCCAGGGCTCGTAGAAGACATGAGGTAGACGCCTTAGGGGTGCTTGTGCTGGTAGGAACCCATTCTTCGAAATGCCATATGAGGCAAGTGCCAACGGCGAAGGTAGTACATCGACTTTATGAGGGCTCATGGTCAATTTTCAAATTTCTCTGCGTATGACGGACTGGGTGAGGAACATACTTGCTTGAACCTTTGTCAGATCGGCATCGTTATATAATGTCCATCGACAAGATCCACTTCGTCAGCCCTTGTGATTTCGCATCGACGTCGTTCTCGTGAAGACCATCGGAAGTGACGGAAGTTGTCGTCGGAAGACCGTTTCGGAACGTGAGCAAGACGACGGAACCCTGATAAGGAAGGTGCTTGAGCACCTTCCCCATTCAAAGCAAGATTGACCAATAGACAGGCCAATTTCTTCTCGTGACCTTGACCATGTGCAGCTTGGACTGGACATGGCATTATCTAATGGTAGCTTTGAAGTGCCGCTCCGTCGGATGGACTGAAAGTAGACGTAATTATGTCGGATCGCTGCAGGTGAAGCTCAGCATTTATACGTCGCATTCTGCTGCTTCTTTTCTCTCCTTACATCTAACAGATACCGACGAGATCATACGCACACCACAATGGACGTACATCAAGCAATCAGCCAACTACGCAAAGGCGAGGTGGTAGCGTGGCCGGAGAATGCACACTCACATGACTTTGCGGAGTCGCTGGACAACTCAACAACCACGTTCAGAGACCAGTTCGTGATTCCCACGAAAGCTCAGCTAAAGCGCACCACGCTTGTGGATAACGACGAAACACGCGCGCCTGCAAAATCAGCGGCAGACTCTAGCATCTACTTCTGTGGCAATTCACTTGGCCTTCAACCCAAGGCCATCCAAACACACCTGGCAGCATACTTGCAGACATGGGGATCCATCGCTGTGGGAGGCCACTTCACACAGCTGGAAGACTCACCTTTGGTACCCTACCAAGATATGGCCGCAGATTGTTCTAAGAAGTGCGCCAAAATCGTCGGAGCAGCACCTGAAGAAGTCGTGATCATGAACACATTGACTGTCAATCTGCACCTGATGATGGCTGCGTTCTACAGACCGACTGAGAAAAAGCACAAGATCATGCTGGAATGGCGACCCTTCCCCAGTGACTACGTAAGTAATGACTTCCCACTTGAGAAATGATCTTAGACTAATCAGATACATAGTATGCTATCGAGTCACAAATCGAGTTGCACGGCCTGAACCCTGCGAAGTCGATGCTCAAAGTCGAGCCCGACCAAGGCTACATCATCTCCACCGAGCGTATCTGCTCGCTGATCGACCAGCATGCAGAGGAACTCGCACTGATTCTCCTACCTGGCATTCAATACTACAGTGGCCAGTTGCTGGACATTCCGACAATCACAGCGCATGCTCATTCCCGCGGAGTCATCATCGGCTGGGATCTGGCGCATGCAGCAGGAAATGTAGAATTGAAGCTTCACGATTGGGATGTCGACTTTGCATGCTGGTGTACATACAAGTACATGAACTCTGGTGCTGGTGCGATCGCCGGAGCTTTTGTGCACGAGAAACATGGCGACAGTGCAAAGAACAAGGCCTTGAAGGGCTGGTACGGCCACGACAAGTCTTCTCGCTTCTTGATGGACAACAGTAAGTTCCAATGACCGCTTCTTGCGACACTGAATCCCCTAACCCATGAACAGAATTCCAGCCCACACCAGGAGCTCAAGGCTTTCAGCTCTCAAACCCATCTATCGTGGATCTGACCTGCGTGTCAGCGTCACTCTCAGTCTTCGAACAAACGTCCATGGAGGATCTCCGATCAAAATCGCTTCTCCTTACAGCATACGCCGAGCATCTCCTGAACCAGATCGCAGAGCGAACCTTCCATGGAAGCTATCCCTTCGAGATCATTACACCCTCAGACCCACTCCAGCGTGGTGCTCAGCTGAGTGTCCTGCTCCGCGAAGAGCTGATGGAGGAGGTTAGCAAGTCATTGGAGGCTGCCGGCATCATTTGCGACAAGCGCAAGCCGGGCTGTATTCGAGTTGCTCCTGCACCCCTGTACAACACCTTCAGCGATGTTTGCCATTTCATGCACACATTCGAAGCTGCGGTGCGGCCGCAAGTAGAAGAGGCGCAGGGAAGTCAGGTGGAAGTGGAAGCCAGGCTCTAAGCGATGCTCGATATGACTACATATTTAACACGATGAACTATGATTGGGGCGCGTCATTTTGTTCCACATTTCTGTATTCGCAACGTGCTGGGGTCTTGCTGAGGAATACTTGGAACCAAACGCAGAGTAGGGCGTAGCATTCATATCATTCACCTTCCGTACCGCGTGCGTTACACAACGATTGCTCGACCCCTGATCTTGAGGAAGTGGCCGTCGGCCCCCTGATCCGGTAATCTCCTGGGCAGTTTCTGTACTTGGTAAGCCACTCAAGCTTAGGTTCTGCTGTTCGATGGCAGTGAGATAGCTGGAGCACAGGATGGCGATGTGACTTGACCAGACAGTATCTCCTCAACAGAAACTCCAGGTACGCCATAGAATCGCTCGTTCTCTCCGTCCGCTTCGGTTGGGCGATTCACTTAGATGGCCTTGGCTCTTCGCATAGAAGTTCGAAGTACTTTCTCCTGGCGATTTGATGAGGTGACCATTTCGAGGAAAGTTATCGGAATGGTGTGATGGGCGACGCGTACCCTCGAAGGATACTCAGACCGCTTCTGCTTCGGATTGGCTCCAGCTCTTCTTTCAGTCTTGCTGTCATTCCTCGTATCCGTTAATCTTGATTCTCAAGCTCTGGCTCTTGAGTCTGGCTTCGCAGGAATGCCACGACATTTCCAGGATTTATAGAATGGTAGTCTGGTCCAGAAGGCACCCAGCTATTGACTGATTATCATAGTGTTGATCGGTGCTGTCATGCACATGTCCAACTCATGATCGCGGACTCAAGATTTAGGTTGCAGGATTCATTTCAGGTCACATTTCTTTTCATAGGCGACCATTCTTCGGCCATGTGCACGTTTGTTTTCATTTCTTCTTGTGACCATGAAAAGCTTTCCGGGAGGCGAGCGACTTGAGTCTCAATGTCGTCCTTATCCCAAGACTCCAAGCGGCAGAGTGCGCGGTAGTGCATCGACGTGTACCTCTGACCGTATATTGGGGCTTTCTGCAAATTACTGGCAGGCCGATCGATACGTATATGTGCTCGTTGTAGGGCACTGTACCACAAGTCGCGCCGATAACTCCCAAGCTCCGGATCCATTTCGTCGTCTACGTGATCAAAAATTGTGTTGTTCTTTGCATCTCGCAAGTAGATATTGGCGCCAGCATTGAGAAGAAGTTGCAATGCTTCAAATTCTGCGGATGATTGCGGCCACGAGGCGCATTGCGCCAGGAAGAAAAGACAATTCCAGTCAGAGACGTAGCCTTCTTTGCAGGCGCGGTTCTGATATCCGACGTACGTCTTGGTTTTGTCATAGCCGGCACTTGACAAGATACGCAAGACGCTCGGCTGGGCAGATAAGCAACCATGCAGCCAGGCGCGCGATGGAGTTACCGGAGTCAAGTAGACCGCCTTGAGCATCTGTTCAACCATTTCTTCGGCATAGACGCCACCGAGTATCAGTTTGATCGTCTCCTAGATTACGTGAGCCAACTAGAACAGAAGGTACTCTGATTGCAACCCAAACATACTTGACTTGACGCCAGATATCCATAAAGCAGCAAATTGTTCAAAGCTGTTGACACCATAAGTCGTGGGCTCTTGAGGCCGGTTGCGATGAGAATGGGGTCAGCTTCCGCTTCGATCAATAATCGCACAACTTCGAGTCTATCGCGGTCACGGGCTGCATCGGAGTCTCTACTAGAAGACGTCCTGGAATATGCAGTGGATCTTCGGCGACGCACAACCAGGCTGAGTGGGCTTAAGAATTCGCCGCTGCGATGACAGAATTAGCCTGTGCAATGGTGATGTCCGAATGTATCTGCCCCGTCCTAGACTGCCACAGGGTTGGCGCACATACCTGTCGATATTCGCGTCGGCTCTGTCAATGTCGACGCCGCAATCGATCAAAAATTTACAACACCGTGGACTGTAATGATAGCATGCCAGCTATACAAGTCAGCACCTCCCAGAAAGACTGATCTGTCAATACTAGAATGCTTACAAAGAAAAGCGATCGGCCATAAGGGTCGCAGTCTCTCGCTGATGCTTTCTGCAGAGCAAAAAGCCTCACGAGACCATCCACGTCATCATCCCTTACCAATTTGAAGACTTCAGATGAACTATCCACAGTTCTATATACAATGATGGTAGGGCTCAGGAAGCTTCTCTGAGAGTAATCGGTCCGTTCGCCGAAGAAAGCAGATATTGATGATTGGCTGAGTCCTGGACTTCTAGTAGACTTCAACCGCAACGACGAGAACGACTCGCTGACATCGCTACCTGTGGTGTCGATTGATTCACGACATACGGTGTCGAGTTGAATCTTCCAAGTCCCAAGATCGACAACACTCCTTTGCCGTTTGTATAAAATCAGGTGCGCCGGCATCGTGCGTCGAGAGTTTGACACCGAGTTCACGCTCACTCGATTGACCTGTAGTAGCCCATTCTGTAAACCCTCAAGCTCTTCATAGGTATGTCCAAGCCTAGACCTGTCGGTCTCTTTTGTGAAAGTGTCCAGTAGCACCCTTATCCATTGGACAAGCCTCTGAGCATCTCGATCTTTTTCAAGGTGTCGCATGCTTAGGTAAAGCTCGCCGAGATGATCAATAGCCATATTTACAGGGTCTTGACCCTTTCGAAGAGACGATTCGACATCGGTATTCGATGTACGCTTGCGTTTGGTGATCCTTTGCTCACAAGATGGCAGTTCCGCATCTCTGGCTGACGGCGACAGCGGCCAAAGACTAACGCTAGTATGGTAGTTCCGAACAGTGGTGATATTGTCGCCATAGTGTGCTTGCGCATTATCCCGAGTCACGACCGACGTATAGACGTGCCCATTCTTATGTTGACTCGCGGCACCGCTGGCAGGGGAGCTGAAGTTGACACCCATGGAAAGACGCAGGCTACGCTTGCCTGGATTGGACGTTGGTGGAGATGTGGTGGTGGTTCCTCTACTGGTATGTTTGGCAGGGTTGCGACATGGTGCTGCTGGACGATCGTTAAAGACAGACAGAAACCAGTCTTGCTACCTGGAAAGCCTTGTCAACATCACACCAGTTCAACAGTGCCATGACTCAGACGACTGGGGTGCATGAAGGGCCGCGTGATCGGGCTTCGAGGCTGAAACCAAATACTGACCCCGCAACAAGTTCAATCTCTTTCACGGTTCACTATTTCATTGTGTGTGCTGCCTTGCTTCGAGTTATCGTGATTAGAGGTCGGCGGGCAATTTTGAATTTGTGGTCTCAAGTTCCCATCGTCCTATCTTCAGCGGATGAAGCAAGACCTGCCGTGTGCACAATGGTGCATGGGGGTGATACGGTGTTGTTGGTTTATAGGGTGTTGTTTTCTGGTCCTTGCATTCGGCTCGTCTCGGACTTATGTCTGCTCTGCTATATATATAAGCACTAGGCTAGGGGACGAACGTTATTTGCCTACTTGTAGTCTTCTGAGGAAGGAGTAAGTCAAAGTACTGTACCTTAACCCTTGAACTTGAAACAAACTGTCCCACGCTCTCAGGCGCTGTTTCGCCTACCTAAATGTGCCCACCACCAGATAAGACAGATTTCACTAAACGTGAGACCTGCTTAGTGCTTGTCCGTGACCAAGCCAATGACTCTCAGACGTATCACCTGCTCTATCAGCCTCTCCTCTTGCACCGTCAGGAATACTGCGGCATTCCTAATCTCCCCCAAAAGCCAGGGGTTTCCTGATAGACGCAACACAGGTTATCTGTCTATTCGTCAACAAAAGATACCCTCTCGCCACTCACCTGTCTATGCAGACAAGCTGCCATGTTTTCGGCGAGCTTAAGTCGCTTGTGTAGCTAAACATGACGCATGGACACCGGCTCGTGGAAAACATCTCTTGCAAAGTCCCATACAGTCGGGCTCCATACGCTAGACGAATTGATGCTACATGTAACCAACCAAAGACCTCCCTCGACCTCAAGATGTCTGCTGACCCGGCTCTGCCACCGCCGCAGCCGCACCGACTCTGCGTCTCGTGTCTGCTGTACCATCTCTGGCAACACCCTCAACGTTTTCACCGTCGTTGGACCCGCCCGACTTTCAAGCAGAGCATTTCCCTTCGTTTGGGTCGATGCGGTACCAGAAACCGCCATGGCTCTGCTCGCTGCCAGAGTCACAGCCACCAAGCTCCGTGTTCAGAGCATCACTGCACGCCTGGAAATCGATCGTTGCATCGGAACTTCCGTCGTTCCTGATCGCCCAGTCGATGCGATTGGTACCCGTTTCCTTGACAGTGTTCACCACGCCCTTGCACCGGGACGGGCAGGAAGCAGTGCACAAACCGGCGCTCATCTGGTCGGCAAGGGCAGTCGATCCGGGGAACGTTGACGAGGAGTTGCACGAATCGATGCAGTCTCCCTCGCAATCACCCGATGTCGTCTGGGCCTATTCAGAGCAGCGGGTCCAGACCTCGCCCGGCTTGAGCACGTGTCCGCTGGCCATGAGGCAGGTCGTTGTGATGTCGAGGGAGACTTCTGAGTTGTCCGTCCTTTTGGAGCCATGAAGATCTTCGAACTTGAGGAACTTCGACTTCAGTTCTCCAGCTGAATAGCAGCCGTTGCGGCGCTGCAAAGGCGCAGTGGCGCCGGACATCGCTGGGATGGCTGCTGCATGTGCAAGAGTGGCGCCGAGCGCAAGGGCGTTGAAGATCGCGAAAGCGTGCATGGTTGGCTTGTATGTAAGACGAGGCAGGAGAGACTTTCTTAAGAGTGGCGAGGCGATTCGTGCAAAAGGCTTATGATGATGGTATTTGTGTGGTTGAATGTCATGAAATTGAGCAGCGCATTCCCACCTTCTTATACCCATAAGTGACATTGCCCATACGAAACGAGACACTTCGATCCTTCGCTAGCAGGTAACCAAGAGGGCGGTCGAACATCCGTTCGCCTGGCTGTCAGTTGTGTTAATTTGGGCCAAAAACCTAACGTACACGAAGCGCCACCAACCACTAATTGACCGATGTGGCATTGCTGTTTGTTGGTGGTGCTTGTAAACTGCCAAATAAGTGTAGTCTAGGAGTACAGTATACCGGAGGTAGCGCATTGGCCTCGATATTGCTGCGGATCGCTGCCAAGGCGCTTTCAAGCGTGGAGGATCAGTGACCCGAAAATAGGTACATGTACCTGCATCGGACCACTAACATGATTGTCTAACATGCCATTGGACGCTTCAACGACCAGTATTTGTTCTTTGGGATACACAGTCTCGGCTTCATAGCTCGTTTCGATATTGTCGCATCCTCTTGCCGTACGTCCACATATGTTTGCTCAGCTTTGACGACTTCGCCTTGGTCTCTGTATGGCTTGCCAAGGTTGCTAACGGTGTCGAGAGGCGATGCGTGCTTTCAGCGCTGATACATGCAACATGTCCTTGATTCTTGTGTAGCGTGTTGAAGCTAGTATGAGGTAGAAAAAGAAGCACGCGCAATGTGCGTAGCGCAGAAAAATCGATCATGATCCCAAGGCCCCAGGCAACGCTTCAATATCACGTCTGGATTCGTGGCAGATATTTGCAGGTATATGTACAATTGTTTTGCAACCCGGGCACATACGACCATAGGTCAGT
>LJJI01000318.1:0-12068 GCA_001553865.1 Cladosporium sp. BSL10
AGAGTTATTATTTATAACGCAATTTGATTAGTATACTACTTAGACCTTCTTCCTTACCCTGAAATACTTGGCACCTCGTTCTACGTTCATACACCGAGTACGCCCTATTACAATAGACTGAGTATGCAACTCAAGCATGATGCATCATCAGAGCAAGAGAAGCAGCAAGCAATTGGCCAAAAGCCAATGCCGTGCTCCAGTCTCCTCTATGTCCAGCCCAGAGTACAGAGCCGAGCCAAACTATGGCTAGCCCAGTCAGTGTATAAACACTTCCCACTTTCAGGTGGCGAAGCATGCGGCTGACATTCCATCCCAGGCTCACCGAGATCCCTCGCATCTCCACCGAATTGGCCAAGCCGATAGCATCAACTGGCAATGCAGCAGGCTGTAACTTGATCAGAAACATACCTAGCAGAGTTTATGGGACATTCTTACGTTGCCGTGATGATACACAAAGCTCTCCTGCAGGAGACCCTGCACGAGAAACTGCCTTGCTTGAGCCCGCTCAGGCTTTTGCAGACATTCCTTTAACCAGTGTCGTGAGCGATATCCGTTTAGTCTCGTAGAGGCTTCAGTCAGGCGATCCTGAATGCATGATAAACCATTGTCTTGGCTAACAATGCATTGATCTGTGTGGTATGGATGGCCAAGGCAGGCCTTGTCATAGTCGTAGTCTACTCTAGACGGAGCTTCGTCGATCTGTTTCTGGGCTTTCTTCCGAATCTCTTCCGCTGGTAATGGTGCAATCTGGATTGGGGCCCGGCCACCCTCACCGATGTCGTCAAAGTGGAACTGATATATCATTAGCGAATGGTCTATTACACGACACAAGACTGACCTTGACTTCTTCTGCAGTCCGTATGTCGTAGCACCAAAGCCACCGCTTCCATGTTCCTGCTTGCTGATATATCGCATCCTGTATGGCCTGCATGACTTGAGGCTGGGTCCCTTGCTTTCTGAATGTGACATCTTCAAAAGTTATTTGGACCTCACCATTCTTCAACTGTTTTGACTTCTCTATCGTTTTCTTCTTGATCGGTATTCCAGGCCAAGCGAAGTTGACTACGACTGCATACACATGGGTTCTGCTCCGCAAGCAGAGGAAGCATGATTTACCCAAACAAGATTCACCATGAATCTTGCATGGCGGGTCATCTGTTTCTTTGTTTCCGGTTGGATCTTCCGTTCGTGCCTGTATGTGGCTTGAAGACCCTTGGGCCAGGTCATGGGTCTTACTTCTGCCGAGAATCTCAGGTCTGTTCTGGTGGGTCGCTTCTGTAGGGTACTCTCTGTGTCTTCTCCTGGGCTTTGCAAGAGTGGCGTCACTGGTTTTTGAGCGGACGATGATATCCTTGGGAAATGTTCTACCAGGCTGACGGAGCGAGGACGCCGCAACTTGGGCAGAGGTAGTCACTACCGCTTCCGTGCAAGGCTGACTTCGGGTTGAGCGGCTTTCGCTGGATGAAGAGCTGGGCATATCGAGAATGGTGAAGGGTGGTTTTGGTCGTGGGAAGCAAACAGACTCCAGACTCTATCCATACGCTGTTTTATACACTAGCTTTATAGTCTTGACCATGTCAGCCTCGGTGGCCGCATCAACACAGACGGATTGCTGTGTTGGCGCCTTCTCGACCGGTGAGAATCTGCAGCGGTTACAGGTCTGCTGCGCATCGGCGGTTCCTTGCGAGACACATGCAGGATCCCTGCAGAGGTATCGATATTGCGCTCAGCCAATATGTCAATTCTGTTCGTGTATCAGGCTCTTAGGTACATCCACGGCCTGGCTGTCTTGGCTGCGTATATGCAGGTGAGTGAAATGTGTGGGCATGATGATCGGCAACCTGCTGGACAGATGTATCACTAGTGATCTGGCAGGCGAGCCATAATATCACAAATTCGCCGTATTTGGTATGTGTCAAGCATACCTTGGGTGAGTGAATACTTCAAAACATCATTAAAAATATCGTTACCCTCTAAGGCTTGATACTCTTAGGGTTCAGATCCAGTTCAGGTTGTAGATAAGTCGGAAGGTGGGGCTTTCAAAGGGTGCCGCTTCCATCATGGCGGGGGCCGATTCGAGAAGCTTCAAGAAAGTCCAAAACAAACGTCACATTACTACTCGCCCTCGAACTGCCCACGATCGCACGAGATCACCACCAAAACACTCCATACAACGACATCAACAGCCATGCCCCTCGACTACAGCAAATGGGACGCTCTCGAGCTGTCCGACGACTCCGACATCGAAGTCCACCCCAACGTCGACAAGCGCTCCTTCATCCGCGCAAAGCAGAACCAGATCCACCAGGAGCGTCTGTCGAGGAAACACCGCATCACCACGCTGAAATATGAGCGCGTGATCAACGATGGTCTGCTTGCGCGTATCGACGCCCTGCTGAAGAGGTTGGACTCGCACAAGGCCGAGGTGGAGAGCAAGAAGGATGCCAGCGAAGTTGACGAGGTGGTCTTTGATGCTTTGATGGATGTCACCAGCGATGGAAGTCTAGGCAGCGATAATCCTCCTGCCCCTCCAGAGGGTGTGCACACCGATCAGGAATTGCCCAGCTACAGCAAGATGATGGGCACCCTGGTGGACCAGGTGAAGAGCGAGGTTGACAAGACCAAGGCCGAGGGTGCCGAACGCTATGCGCAATTCATCAAAGAAGTCAAGGCACATCAGGACAAGGTCAACGGTCTGCAGAGAGATCTCAACGCCGACCTGACGAAGCATGAGAGATTGGAAGCCGGCAAGATCACCTCCGAATCAATACACGAGGGCTTCAACAGCTCTTACATTGCGAAGCCCACGCCTGCTGCTGCTCCCGCATCATCTGTGCAGCCTGAACTCCTCAATCCTGGCCACAAATCGAACCGCGAAGGCGGTCTGACTTCAGGCGCGGAGGCCGACATTGAAGACGGCGCCGGCGGCTCAGACGACGATGCCGACATCGAAGCCTCTGCGAGCGCAAAGCGCTTCGCCAAAATCGCTTTCGGCGACTACGCCAGCTCACTAGAGTTCATCGGCCGCAACCCGGGGATTCTCTCCGAGCGCGAAACCGACGGCCTGCTAGTCGAGGCCTTCAACGCGCAGTCCAACGCCCAAGGCCAAAAGAGCCAGGAAGACTACGCGCGGCAGTGCGTGCACCAAGCGCTCCTGCTGCAATACTGCCGCCAGCTCGGCAAGGACGGCGTCGGCCTCTTCTTCAAGCGCATCCAGACCCAAGGCCACCAGGCGCGCAAGCTCTTCCTCGACGACGTCAACACCACCTACGCGCGCATCCGCTCGCGCACCGCCGAGCTGGCGCGCGAGAACGAAGGCAGCACCGACAAGGAGCAGATCCAGCTGCACGCCGTCGACCCGAACACGCAGATCAACATCGTCACGCCGCCGCCGCTCGAGCAGTGCACCACGGACGACGAGCGCGCCGCGCGCGAGATCTTCGACTCCTTCCCGCCGGGCCTGCAGCGCGCGCTCGCCAGCGAGAGTCTGGACGAGGTCAACAAGGTGTTGGGAAAGATGAGCGTGGACGAGGCGGAGCAGGTCGTCGAGCAGCTCGGCAACGGCGGCATGCTGAGTCTGGAAGAGGGCGTGATCGACGCGACGACCGAGGAAGGGCAGAAGGCTGTCGAGGAGCTGGAGAGGCAGAACAAGGCGAGGAGCGAGGCGAACAAGGCTGCTGGCCAGAGTGAGAGTGCGGCGCCGGTGCAGGAAGAGCAACACAAGCTTGCTGTCGACGAGCTGGATTAGAATGATGATGCCTTTGATGTGAGAAATGTCTTTTTCATACACGATGGAAATGGAAATGAAAAAAACGGGTTCATGATCAATAGTAATTCACATTGTTCAAACAATGAGAGTTTTACGAGATTACAATTCTGCTTCCTCAATGTCCTTCAAACTAGTAGTGTTGTACCTCGGAGGTATACGTACCACTGCTCTTACGACCGCAAAGGTTCAGGATTCCACGATCCTGAGGTGAGATAATTCGCACTCTTGCATGAAGGCATCTTGGGGTATCCTATTCTAATCTCCGGTCGAAACAACGACAACAAATACTCCAAAATTGACCTAGCGAAATCCGAAGCGGAAAGAATCTCGACTCAAACTCCCAACTAAAAAACAGAACCTCTTCAGCCAGCAGAGCGCAAAGGCTCCACGCTCCTCGCAAACTCCTTCTTCTGGCCCCCGCCGCCGCCGTACCTCACCCCTCCCGAACTCAAAGCTCTAGAAACGGGCACGCCGCCGCCGGCACAGTCACCCAGGCTTAATCTCCCGACCGCAGAATCCATGCTCTCACGCGCAGCAGCGCCCCTAGCTCTGGTCGGCGCTTCGCACAGCTGCGGCAGCGCGACGTCGACGGCGCCGAGCGTCTCCCTGATATCCGCGAACAGCAGGTCCATAGGGCAGATGTACGTCCTGCCGGTGCGCTCGGCGAGCACGTGGCCGCAGACTTTGCCGTCGCTGCTGACGACCCACGCGCCCGAGTCGCCGCCCACGCCGAAGCCGCCGTGCGCAGTCCAGCTGGCGGAGAAGGTGCTGCGGCCGTGCAGCTTGAGCAGTTCCATGGAGCTGGAGATGACGCCGCTGGCCAGACCGCTGGTGCGCCCGAGGCAGTGGACGCGTGCGCCGGCGAGCTCGGTGCTGCGTTTGATGGAGACGGGGAAGCAGTCTGGGCTGGAGCGTGAGGGCGCGTCGCAGAATTTCTTGCCGCCGCGGATTACGTTGTAGGGGTGGACCCGGGGTGGGAGGAGCTCGAGCAAGGCCCAGTCGATCTCTTGTGGGAGGGAAGCGCTGATTCCTCGGTAGCCTGTTTCGGTGGAGTGGAAGGCGCTACGCTTGAGACCCGAGGAGGCGTGGACTTGGCCGAGTTTGTAGGAGAGGATGTGATCTTCGTCGATGCCGGAATCTTCGTCGTCATCGTCCTCTTCGTCTGCGTGGAGGTTAAGGCTGATGGCATCGTCGAGAGCGGGCTGGGTGATTTCAATTTCTATGCCGTCTCCTGGTATGACACCCGCGGCGTCTCCATCGGTTTGTGAGTCTTCATCCAAGCCGACGTCGGATATACTAGACAATTGGCGGACAGTGCTGCCATCGTCAGACTTCAATGGCTCATCTGTCTCGTCCATGCTCAGCACGCTCGAAGAGTCGTCTTCGTCGTCCTCGTCATCGTCATCGTAGCCCTCGTCATCATCATCCTCTGCTTCTAGCATATGGTGGACACTCAACCCAAATGCGCGGCCGTCGACATTGACCAGACCACCGAAGGAGACTGGTGGGAGATGCGACTCGTCTTTGTAAGCCCCAATGGAGGCTCCGCACATAGGCTGAGGTTGATAATCCGGGTTTCCCGCATCAGACTCTTGCTCGAATCGAGGGGCCATTGACCTGACTGCTAACTGAGCAGCTGACTCTCGCCGAGCTTTGCGACACCGACTGATCTGCCCTTTCTCGACGACGACGTAGCACGACTTGGGATCACACCTGAAGTGCCGCTTCAAGACTTCCTTGACCTTCTGTGTAGAGCGGCATGTGATCTGGTATGTAGGTCGTGCTGTTTCGGGCGTTTCTCCGTAGGAAGTGAGACAGATCGAAGAGGACTCAGGCGAGCCCTTCAGAGCTTTCGTGCAGAGTCGTGCTAGCTTATAAGCAGTGTTGTAGTCCCAGTCGTCTCGAATGGCTTGAGGAATGTCCAGCAGCGGGAACTCTTTCAACTTCGGCTTAATTCTGGCAACAGCGTTAGAGGCTTTGGTCGAGGTGGCTTGCTGAAGTGCAGCGCTAGCTCTGACTTCGCGGCATCGATCAGACCGCTCCCTCCACTTCTTTTGGATGATGATGACCTTTCGCTTGAAGTCTTGGAACGAGCCGACATTTGAAGCACGGGTGTTGCGTGGTTCCAGCGAGGTTGTGCTAGATCTATGGGGCACTGGTCGTCTCCGGATTTGCGCAGCTACGTTGCTAGCACCAGCCAAGTTGGAGAAGGACGAAAGGCGAGAGAAGCTGCTTGTAGCTGTGCTAGTGTTTGACTGAGTCTCTTCCAGGGATGCTGTATCTGCAAGCGGTTGGGACATGCGCTCAGGAACAGTTGCGGGTGTCGCTGGCAATTGTCGGCGACTCGACGACAGCTCTGCAAGATAGGACGCCATCTCCGGCGGTTCCGCCGAATCCTCACCTTCGCCATCAAGCAAGCAGCATCTCTGGAGGTGGGTGCACACTTTGTCATAGATGCCCTCTGTGGTTAAGCTCGATACCTCGCCAGGATCTGCAGCCTGCAAGCAAATCTGAACCGCACGCATGTAGGCTGTGCCACATCTGGATGCAAGTTTGGGGGCCCAAAGCTTCTCTAATCGGACTTTGAAGTCGGCAAGAGAGTATTTGGGTTTGAACATGTCGCCTAGCGACTGCCAGATGCCGACTTCGAGTAATATGAGCGCCAGACTGTACAAGTCAAACCTTATGTCTGTTGCCAAGTCTCGTTGAGATGAATATGGGTGGTCTTCTGGGTGGCGGTAAATGTTGAGGCTGGAAGACCGATGTAGGCCTTCTACGGTGCTCTTCGAGAACACATCGAAAGATGCCCAGATTGGTGATTTGAGGCATTTCAAACGTCTTGCCGAGGCCTCGTTGGATGTCATAGCGAAGATCACGCTGCTGCTGTTGATGTTGCCGTGAGACAGTTCGTTGAGATGCAGCCCGCGCAGCTGCTCGGTCAACCGCAAGGCTAGTTTGAAGCGCGCTTCGAGTGGTGGAGGATCGACATCTGGAGTGTTCGACTGTATTGGCTTCGCCTTTCGGATGATATTTAGAAGACTCAGTGGCGCCAAGGTTTCCGCGGATGAGATAGCAGTTGCGTGCAGGCGATTTTGCACCGAGTATGGAAGGTCATATACAAGACCTATACGGGGCCCGTGGGGATCTTCGAAGTATCCAAGAAGGCTGATGTTATGTTGTGACTCGGCACGCATAGGCATGAAGGCTGCATGGAGCGCTTCCAGTCGCTGCAGTGGTGGACAAACACCTGTCTCGTGGTATGTAGAGTCGAAGTTGGCATATTCGACAAGTACAGAGACTTCTGGGGCACCGCTTCCGAGAGCGGCCTGAACACTATCCGATGCTCTTGCTCTCAGTAGCTGTCCGACGAGTCGAGTGGCGATGGGAACTCCGATGCTCTCATAAGGTGGTGGTCGCTCCTCGGGTAAGCGCAAGGCATGAAGCTCGATTCGTGGGGGAAGTCCGCAGTAAGGCGAGAAAGGAGGTCTCATGAAAGGTTGCGGGTTGACAAGTGTGAGCTCACTATCGGCAACACTAGTAGTTCTACCACTACGTTTGCTCGTAGATGCTGGCCTGCTAAAAGACTGCGTGTCTGTATCTTGCTGTGAGGTGAATGTGGGATGTTCGCCACGAGCCAGGGCCTTCCGTGATATCGACAAGTCGTACAAGGTGTCATTTGAAGTCGTCAAATCGTTGAGCAAGTCGGTATAGCGTGATTCATCAAAAGGTAAGGGTTGCTTGACAGTCTCGCCGGCCTTGACGATACCACGGCCGGATCGTACATTGTCGAGTTCGTTGATCACCTCGCGGACGTTGCCCAGAACACTTTCGACAATCTCGGTCAATCCAGCTTTAGCAACGGACTCGTCGATGTCGCCGTTTGGCCCGTTCGTGTCATCGCTCCAAGCAAGGCCCCAGGTGATGAAGCGATCCTTCTGAATGCGGAACTTGCGCTGTAAAGCCCAAAATTGCTCGGGAGTTTCCTGGTGTGCGGCAGCAAATGGATTTATGTTGATGTTAGTAGTCGCACTTCTTTTGGCGTCTGTGTATAGCCTGGTGAGGTGGCTAATCTTCTCCGGGGGATGCGTGAGATGCGTGCTACGTCCATGCCTGTAAGCCTCCATTTCGCACGCTGCTCGCGACTGTCGCCCGGGATCAGATGCAATTTGTTTGCAGGGCCATGCGATACACTTGCAGCATAGGTTTCGATGATGTACAAGAAATTTGGGTGTCAAAGTTGGAGCATAGTCAACACGACAGTCGTCGAGATGGAGCTGACAATCGTGCCGCCTGGGTTACGGAGCCTCTCAAGGCAGCAATATAACGAGGCTCCATTTGCGGTTTAGCGTTTTCGCAAGCTTGAGAAACAACGCGGGGGAGAGAAAGGCTCGAAGGCTGCAGGAGCTGGAAAGCATCCTGTCGCCTTCAAGACAAGCAGTAATTTTGTCTTCAACGAGATAATCACTTTCTGAATGATATCGACGTCTGCTTGCGAACTATCTCGCCGAGCCCAGGGCGGCGTTGTATTTTTTTTTTGCTCGATCTGCCATAAGGCTCCCCGCATAGTGAAGCAGCACAAGTGTACCAAGATTTGCCTTCCCGGCTTGATCATCAGTGAGCCTCGTTCCTGCGAGATGCGCCGACATGGTTGAGCACCTTGATAAATGGATTCAAGCGCAAAGACACACTTGATCTTATAGAGTATATTCTGTTCGTTTGATCTCTTACAGCGGGCTGTCAGACGAAGTAAGCTCGTGTCAGGATAATCCTTCTGCCGTGCGGCTGCCACAGGCGTCAACGTTGTGCTTGGAGTCTTGCTGCATTCATAAATCCGCTCAAAGTCGGATAAGTTCTCTGACATGTTCTATTGTTTCGGTTAATGCCTGCTTGTAGCGTGAGTTGATACCAGACGAGCAACAAGCATTTTACTGTAGATATGTTGACGTGGACACTTTGCGGGACAAAGGAACACATCCGATTGTGAACTTTGCCGCGTCATTCGTCGCCGGACTGGAAGGACAGGCTGACAGCAAGCCAGCATGGGATTATTTCCCCATGTCAAGATGGCACCCAGCAGGATGGTAGGACAGATGGAGTAGCACGCTGCTAGACGATGCTAGTCGACGCACTCCAGATATCATCGCTGCAGCTAAGAGTGACATGTTGCCGCCCACACGAGCCGAGCGATCTCGGAGAGTGCAAGACACAGCAGGACACGGCAATCGACGGAGCGCATTTCCTGAAGAGGCAAAAGTGGACAGTGCTCGGATAAGGCGTATCAGATGGGAGATGGATAATGGTGTGACTTTCTCCTGAAGCGGCCAAGGTTCAGCTTCATCGTCTCATCGATCTGTGCTCCCTTTGCCGACCCGTCCGGCCCTTTTTCTCACCCTCTCGCCCTCCGTCTTCTTTATCTGATCCTCGCCCCAAGAATTCCATCTGATACCCATCACCTCCCCCCTCCATTGCCTTGTGCTCGCTCTTTGTCCTCCGTCACCAGTCGCCAGCCAGCACAGAAGTAAAGTGACTTGCGGCACCGCATTGCAAAAAGAATTGCTGCGGCTGCCGACAAGCGAGAAAGCTAGCAGCCTGCGCCTCGGCACATCGCGCGGAATTGTTTGAATTGTCAGCCTCGATCTTATCTCGCCAACCGCCTCGAGTCCCTCGTTCCGTCGCCGCAGGCCGGCCTGGAAGAACATTGAAAGTCTTGGTTCGTAAAGCAAACCCCACCCATCCCGTCATACTTCCCAGCACGAGTCGCATTGATTTCCATTTCCACCCGATCTAATTACTACGCATTCCCTACTGCTCTTGCATCTCTGTCTTTTACTATTACCGCGCATTACCAATGCAATATACCCCAAACTAACTGTGATTACTTGCCTCGCAGTCAATTTTACACTCCACCTTCAACACTGCGCAACAATATTGACCACCGCTGTCGCACACCCATTCGCCTCGTTCACCACCAAGTACACACCACAGCCATGGCCTCCCCAAACCGCCGCCATTCACTCTCGTCGCTACCCTACCGTCACCACCCCATACCAAACAGCGCCACAAGCCACCCAGACAACCCGATTCCTACAGACCCTACCATCACACACAAAATCAGCAAACTCTCGCCACGCATACACCCCAAATATGCTTTCACAGATTCGACTCGCTCAAGCGCCGAGAGCCTCAGTGGCACCACCGACGAAGATAGTGCCTCGGATGCGCCTTCCACTCCCATGACCGAACCACAAGAAGTTTCAGCCGACGAATCTTTCGACAAACTGCCAGAGCTTCCCACAAGCCCTTCAAGAGAGCGCGGGCGAAGAGCAAGCACCACATATGCCTCCACTACCAAAGAGATCAACAAGCTCTTGGGAAATGTGGGCAGCGGAACAAAGTTCTTGGAAAAGTACTGCTGTGGAGAGACCTGCTGCAAGAACTTTGCCTTGCCTCGAAAGAGCACCAAGCCCGATTTCAAACCCATTGTTGCACCCGACAATGACGCTTTCCGTTTTCTGGCGCCTACCCTGCGCTCTCTCACACAAGATACGCCGCTCACAAACATCATCGACATGCCAGAAATCAAGATGTCGTTCGGCCCTCTGCGCAGAGAGTCGATTGGGCAGAAATTCCCCGGCGAAAGACACGAGCACGATGCCAAATCTGTCATAAACCGTCCACCACAGTACATGAAGCCACATCCTCCTTACGACGTCTTTAACGCACCAGTATACGGCGCTCGCGAGCTCACCAAGCCTGGAGCCGAGAAGAGAACCTTCCACTTCGACATTGATGTTACAGACTATCCAGAGGAAGGCGGAGTTGACTTCAAGGTCGGTGGTGCCGTTGGTGTCTGCCCACCGAACGACCCAGCGGTGGTCGATGACATCATGGATCAATTGGGAGTACCACGTTTCGTTCGGGACAAGCCAATTCGCCTACACACAACCGGTGGTCGTTGGCCGACTATTTGGGGCGACGAAGAGGCGCGTGAACTGGTCACAACACGACGTGAGATCCTCACTTGGACAGTCGATATCAGCTCCACAGCGCCGACCAAGGGACTGTTCCGCGTCCTTGCAGAATATGCCACTGCAGAGAACGAGAAGAAGATCTTGATGTACATGTGCTCAGCACAAGGTCTAGCAGCCTTCTGCGATCTTCGATCGGGTCCTCACATCACACTGCAGCAACTTCTGCATGCATTCCCCTCCTCGAAGCCGCCTCTCGAGGCCATTCTCGCCACGCTCAACCAACTCATGCCTCGCTTCTACTCTCTCAGCAACGACCCCCATGTCTCGTCAGCACGCGAAGGTCTCGCTGGCCGTCGTCTGATCGAAATGGCTGTCACCATCCACGAAACCTCGTCCGTTGGCAACACAAGCCGCACTGGTGTCGGTTCTGGTTTCCTGGAACGCCAGGCCCTCCGCTTCGCTGCCGCCGAGAAGCAAGCGATTGAAGATGCTGAGGCTGCCGGCCAACCCGCTCCTCAACCCGGTGTCGCCGGTCGCCAGCTTAACATCCAGATCCCCATGTTCCGCGGCCTGATGAGCAACCCTCTCTCACGCGAGTTCAACTCCGACGGCCCCATGATGCTCATCGGTGCTGGTGTCGGCATGGCTCCTTTCCGCGGCTTCATCCTCAACCGCCTTAAGAACGCGAACTGCGCGAACAAGATCTGGCTCGTCCAAGGCGTGCGCGACAGCATGCTCGACGAAATCTACCAGGGCGAGCTCGGCACGCACGAGAAGGAAATCAAGAAAGTCGTGCAGAGCCGCGCCCAAGCCCCGCCACCCACAGCAGAAGAACTCGCCGCGTCGGCGGAAGAGGAAGCCGCCCCGCTCGCCGTCAGGGAGGACCGCAACCAGCGCAAGGTGGCCAAGTACGTGCAGGACGAGGTCCGTCTGCAGGCCGATATTGTCTGGTTCGTCATCAACGCCATCGACGGCCGCGTCTTCGTGTGCGGCAGCACCAAGGGCATGGGCGAGGGCGTCCAGAGCGCGCTCATCGATGTCGCCATGGACAAGGGCAACCTGGACTACGAGACCGCCACTCAGTTCTGGGAGCAGAAGAAGAAGGATGGTCAGTACATCGCTGAGACCTGGTAAGGGAGGTCCTAGGACTTTTGATTCGGAAAGAAGAACAAAAAGCAAGCGTCATTTCCCCGGATCGCTGAGATGTTTGTTTTTCTTTGGCGCGCACTAGAAGGGATCCGTCCGGTTTGGGTGTTTATTATGGCTTTCGCACAGCGATTGGCGCTATTTTTAGGGAGGACGAATTGGTTTCTTTTTTTTTTTTTTTT
>LJJI01000319.1:0-62220 GCA_001553865.1 Cladosporium sp. BSL10
AAGAAGAAGAAGAAGAACAAGAAGAAGAAGAAGAAGAAGAAGAAGAAGAAGAAGAAGAAGAAGAAGAAGAAGAAGAAGAAGAAGAAGAAGAACAAGAAGAAGAAGAAGAAGAAGAACAAAAGGAGTGGAGGCCTTTCTCGAGCGTACGATACTATACATACACACCACCAAAAGGCCAAAAGCGTGGCTGCTCGTTTCAAAGAGAAAAACAGACACACACGCAACCCCAAAATAAAACACGGACAATGCAAGAAGGAAACCGAACGGCACAAAGCAGAAAGATGGAGGAAAGGCAAGAAACACTTTTTTCTTCCTTCCGCTGATAGAAAAATGCAATCCGGGCACAGAGAAAAAAAAAACAGAGAAGAGAAGGAAAGGAAGAACATCAGATCCCTTTTTTCCGTAGAAGAAACCCGCTTATTCCTTTTTTGTTTGGTCCCGCCCCAAAAAGTAAACATAAAAACACAATCGCTCGACGCTTTCAATGTAACAAAGTTATGTTCCTTTTTTGTTTGGAAGTCATTCCCCTCCCTGTTCATTCGTACCACACTTGGTGTCGTCCCCCGTCATGGGTAGGACGCCATATATCATACATTTTCCCAGCCTCGAGAGACGAGAGGGACCGCGGAAGCCCCCAAGGTCTCAAAGCCGGTTTGAATCGAGATTGTTTCGTTGTGTAATCATGACACCCTCATGCCGTGCCGCATGGCCGTTACTCTCTGAGAGACATCGTTTAAGCAGCGGGAGCACCAGCACCGCTACGGCCTCTGGTGGCACCACCGGCACCACCACGACCGCCCCTCTGGCCGAAGCCACCGCGGCCGCCGTCGCCACGGAAGTTACCACGTCCACCGCGCTGGCCCTGCTGGAAGTTGCCGCGCTGGCCGTTGAACTGCTGCTGCTGGGTACCGGGACGGTTGGTGCGGCGCTCCTCAATCCAGAACTTCTCGTCGCCGATCTGGAAGGGGCTGGCGGCGAGGGCGTTCTTGTAGCCCTCGGGGGTCTTGAAGTCGACGAATGCGCAGCTCTGTTTGTGAGGTCAGCAAAATGTTTGTTAAAATCATGGATGGTGCATCATACCTTTGCGCGGTAGATGTCGAAGTAGTTGATCTCGCCGAACTGCGCAAGCTTCTCCTTCATCTCAGGGCCCTTGATGTTCTCCTGGACGTTCTTGATGTAGCCGCGAGGGTGGCTGGGCTCCTGCTGCTGTTGCTGCTGGCCATTGACCTGGCGCGACTGCTGCCTGTTGTGGTTGCCACTAACGGCGGTCCACTCATCGCCAGAGGTGGCGGCGGCGGGAGATGCCTCACGCTGGGCAGCGGTGGCAGACGAAGCGGTAGCAGAAGACTGGGCGGGGGTAGCGGTGGGTGCTGACTTAGCAGCGGGCTTTGCAGCCTGGGCGGGAGCAGCGGCAGGGGCAGCAGAGGGAGCGGCGGGCATGGCGACGCTCTTGTTGGCAGAGGCAGCGAGGCTGGCCCAAGTCTTGGGGACTGCGGGCTTCACAGGCGCAGGTGCAGCAGGCTTAGCGGCCTTCGGGGGCTCCTCAGTGACGGGTGTGGGCTCGGGGTCGCGAGGCTTCTCTTGCTCGACCACGGCGGGTGCCTCTACGGCAGCAGGCTGCTCAGTTGCGACCTCCTCCTTGGGCTCCTCAGCGCCGTTCACAGCTGGGGCGGTCTCCTCAACCTTGGGCTCCTCCTTGGCCTGCTCCTTCTCCAAGACCTTCTCCTGGAGCTCCTTGTCCACAACCTGCGCAGCCTGCTCAATGGCAGCCTTGTCCTCGGAGCTGGTAAGAGTCTTGGGCTCGGTCTCCTCAGCAGTAGGCGCAGGCTCCTGAATTCCGCTGGCTTCGGCGGCCGACTCTTGCTGAACCTCCTCAACCTCCTCGGCCTTGGTAGGCTCGGCCACAGCAGCCTCCTCCTCTTCCTCGATCATGTAGCGGAAGATATCGTTCAGGACAAAGTAACCGTTAGTTTGCGTGGCGAGAACGAAAGTCTGAGTGAACTTCCTGTGGGGCTGCGACTTGTTGGAGATTTCGCCGATGACTTGGATGACGATGTTGATGTCGGAGGCCTGGGAATCGACGTTGGTGATGCGGACCTTGCAGTCCTGGAACTCGAGCTCCTTTATCCTGTCGTTGATGGCCTAGGAGGTGTCAATGGACTGTCACGTGCGCCATGCGATTTTGTGTAGTAGCTTACCCTCTGGCCGACGCAGACCTGCACCTTGTCGGTCTCGTTTCCTGACACGAACTGGGAACGCTTGTTGTAGTAGAGCTAGATGCCGTCCATCAGCCCGTGTTTCAATGCCCACGACAATCCTCGGTGAACTTACGTAGAGCTTCTCGGGTGTGCGGCTAAGAGTGGTGTAGTATTGCTCGACAAAGTACCATCCCACCTCATCCTTGGGGATCTCAGACTGGGTGTTTGCGGCGGGAGCAGGAGGGTTGGAGGCGGCGGGAGCTTGGTTGTAGTTTTGCGATGCGTAGGCGTTGTTGGCTTGCTGCTGGTCGAAGCCGTGCTGCTGAGGCGCATAGTTGCCGTTGGGCATGGATGAGACTTCGGAGGCCATTTTGGTGGAAGGGCGCTGGCGGGAGGATATGTTGCGGGAGGTTGTTCAATGGTCGCGAGATGGACTCGAGATCGCGGTATGTGCAGACTAATGCTATGGTTAGCATGCGACTTTGTGTTTTGTGGGATGTGCACGGCAAACTAGCATACCAGTGGATGGTGTATGTGAGTGTGGAGGTGCAGATGGAGTTGGCGCAATGCAGCAAAGGAGATTAGTGGTAATGGAGGCGAGGCGCGGTGATGCGATGAGGGTGGTGGTGGTGTGATGGTGATGGCGGGAAGGTTTGTGTGTTGGTTTGGTGGTATCTGTGTTTCTTGGGCCACCTCAGAGGAGGCCACACGACCGTGCGAGCTTGAAAACTAGCGCGAACCTCTTGCACGGACGGCACGCGGCGGCCAACCCTAAAATCATTCGTCCTTCACTTACTCAATGCAGACATGCAAACTTGTGGAAAACACGACTAGTCTGATAATTAGACGGAACACCTCGTTCAAATATGCATGTGGGTACAAAAAAGTATCAGGGTATCTGTCCGGATTAAAAAGGAACGCAGAAGAAAATCCCAAAGCTATCCAGCAAGGCCGAGCCATATCAGCCATCCATCCCCCCTGCTTACTCCAAAATGTGGTTTCTGTTGCTGTTATCTATAACCCGATCGCAGAATCGGGGAGGAGAAAAGGTCCAGTCCTCTAATGCTAGTGTACCAACGCCGTCCCAAAAAAAAAAAAAGATCACCAACCAATGCAATCCTTCATGAGATCCGTGAATAACGTAAAAACAAAGCCACACCAATCATCGTCTGAAACATGAGCTCACCGCAGAACACTCCTCAGAACAACCCTCCCTCCTCATCATCCTCCAACAACTCAAAATCCCCATCAGCTTTACCAGCAGCCGCCGACTTGACCGGCGCCTTATGAGCCGAAGCCGCCGACTTGCGCGACTTCTTCCTGCTCGAGTTGATGCGGATTTCGTTGTTGGCGGGGTTGATCAGAATCCTGCTCTGCACGTTGCCATCGCCACGAGCGCTGTCCGCCCCTGCTGCGCCGTCGAGCTCGGCTTCGAAAGTTGACATGGCGTGGCGGTTGTTGAGTGCCTCGTCGTCTTCGTCAGAGACGTCGGCGTCGCTGACGGCTGAGCGATCGTTGAGCTTAACGCTGCTGGGAAGCGGTTCCCCGAAAAGCCAGGGTTTCTCGTCATCTAGGCCATGACCTTTGATTTGGAATTCGGAGACGGCGAGGTCGTGCATACCGCCGTCGTAGCCATGCGATGGGCTGTTGAAGCCGAGCATGGAAACACGGCGGTCAATGTATAGCGGGCAGAACGGAGGGTTGGTTTCGTAATGTGCCTTGTCAGACTCTGAGTCTTGCAGCTTCTTCGAGTTCGCGTCTGCCATATTGTGCTGTGTGAACGCAGGTGCGCGCAGACCCCAGAAGCCATGTGGTCCCTGTTGCGCACAGCTGTTAGATCTGCTAACTTGAGTTGTTGCGCTTGTCGTGGCAATCGGAGGCAATCCAAACTCGCGACGGCCTTTCGATTCGGCCTTGAGTCCTGAGAAAGCTGTCTCGCCTCTCTGTCTTGTCACACGCTGGACAGGGTACAAGAAGACCTTGCCTCCGCAGGCGACTGCGATAGACATGCCGCTTCGAGTCCGAAGCCAACGGACAGTTCTCGCCGCGACATTGTTCGGAGCGTCCTTGTGCTTGATCTTGTTGTCGTCGGCGTGCCAGACGTCAGCAGCTCCAATGCGTGCCGCGCTGTAACCTTGGCTCAATCCACGAGCGATCGCTCGCCCACCAGCAGCAGCGCCGGCGTTCGTCACCTCCCGGAAGCCAGCAAATGTCGTGGGGATTCCAAAAGCAGCTCGGTTCTCAGGAGCAGGGTTCGGTGCCCTCATGGCGCTCACCTGAGTGCTCATGGTTTGCCAACCAGACCTGATGCCCCCCAGGAAGCCATTGCTGCTTGGCGGAGACAATCCGGTCGACAGGCTAACCGTGGCATCAGCTTTGTCCGCAGGCGTAGCAGTGACAGTGCTCTTCCGACGGCGTCTTTGAGATTCCTGTGCACGAGCTGAGATCTCGTGGAGATGTACAGTGCCGTGAGCGGTCAGCATCGCAACAAAGTTGCCGTCGCGTGCCCACGCAGCGTCAAGCACGACAGCATGACTGTTGCGTACGAAGCGCTGGACGCGGTTCACATGTGGACCCATCACGGCATCTCCATTGCCGAAATCGCGGGTTTGATACGAGCCATGAGCTGCGTAGCGAAGGTCCCAGACGTTCGAGACCTCACCTTTGCGGCTGGTGGTCAGCAGGCGAAGTCCATCCGTAGAAAGAGAAAGATAGTTACACCCATCCTCCAGAGCAAAAGATGCCAGTGGTGGCGGCAAATGCTTTGCGTGGCTCTCTTCTGCATCGAGCAGTCGCTCAAGATCCATGATTGCTATTACAGCAGGCTCCTTGGTAGCTCTCCTTGTATCGTCTCCCGGAGCATTTGTGGGAGGGAAAACTTCCTCGCCACCCTCAGTCCGCTGAGAAGTACGCGATGGCGGCGAAGGCTGAGTAAACTCTCTCCACCCAGCCATTCCCATCTCGATACCTCTACGGGAGGCTTTGAGGAATTCTTGAGCAGCTTGACGAGAGTATTTGGCAAGTACGCCTTCCGAGTTGAGTCCAACGATGTCGCAACTAACCGACGGCTGTGGTGGTGCCAAGTGAGAGCCGACACCGGGCGGTTGCTGATAGCCTTCCGAAAGGGCAAGCGTGCCTTGCACGGAGATCTTGGAGGACGAGCTTGGAGGCACAAACGCCAGCCAGCGCCCGCTCAGGCTGAGCAGAGGTGTAGTCTGTGGCTCTAACACGTCGCTACCAGATACATGCTCTGCCGAAGCATTCGGCTTGGTCTGAACGTCGAAACGCGATTGCAGGCTCGTCCAGTACTTGCCAATGCAGCGGAAGTTGCTCATGTTGGCGCCCTCGCGTCTTTGAGCGAACACAAAGATCTCACCGCTCTTTCCGGAAGAGATAGTCAGGAAGCTACCTTTGGCATCTAGACGGAGATCTCCGACAGGCTCCGGTACAGTTGCGAACAGGCCAAGTCTTGCCTCTGGTAGAGCGACAGGCAGACTCTTGTACAGCGTTGATACGTGCTTCTGCGTCTGCAGCGAAAAGACTTCAACCGTAGTCTGATAGTGCTTGGTGGTCTCTTCCTCGTCATCAGCCTGATCATCGTCGTCATCAGCCTGGCCGTGCATGGGACCATGTATCACAAGGGCCACGAGAGGTAGAAGTGTTGGACTGCCACCACTGAGATTGCTCCAAGGCAGGATCTTGGCTCCAACAACGCCGCCTCTTAGTCCTTCCAATCTTCCCACGATCTCCATCTTGTCGGCCAGGACACGGTAAACCTCGAGTCCGCCCTCCCAGCCTACGATCAGTGCATCTTTCGCCCTTGCTGCAGATGCTGCATCGCCAGCATTGCCGAACGAGTCGAAGCAGCAGCAGTAATGTTCGGATCCTGCTTGCTTCCCTCCCTTCTCCGGCTTTGTGGCTCCGCGACCAAAGTCGAGTCCAGGTACGGCAAAGTAGTGATTCTGCTTCATGTGTGGTGGGTTGACTGGCTCTACAAAGCTCTTGCGTGGTACGGGGGATGCTGGCTGTGTAATGGAGTCCGTACGACGTCTTTCGGTGACCAGAGGCTTTGTGTTTGCGCTGTCTCTGTCGTGGTCTGAGGTACGTGGAGGAGCGGTTCTTTTTGCAGTCGACGCTGGTGTTGGTGGAGCTTGAAGGGCAGCAAGTGTTGCCTTACGCGGACGAGGTGAAGAGAGTGGCGAGGAAACTACTGGCGCTGGAGCAGGCGGTGGTTTCGGTGAAGGATGTCGTATCTCAGGTTCCGGAGGATTCAGACCAGCGTCCAGATCCCCGAAGTCCTGGATCAACAGTTCTGGCTGCGGTTCGTCCATCTCTTGCTCGAATTCCAGATCCGTGGGCGGCTGTGGCGGTGTCTGCTCCCACGCCGCCATAGCAGCGTCCTCGTCCTCCTTGACGCCCTCGGGCTCTGAGTTCGGCGGCGTGGGTTCGGCACTTAGACGCACGCCGCTGAAGTGCTCAGCAGGCGGACTAGGCGTGACGGACTTGGGGTATGGGGTATCTTCGGAGGTGTCATCCCACGGCTTCTGCTGGCGGCCATTCTTCTTGCTCTTCTTCTTCTTTTTCGCAGTGCTGGCGGTGGAGGGATGTAGGCCTTGGGCGGTGGGCGGAGTGGTGCCTGGGGTGGAGTCGAGGTCGGGAGTCAAGGCGTCGCTGGCTGAGGGCATTCAGCCGGGTTGTGCGGTGAGGAGGTGGGGTGGTATGGTGGCGTGCGGTGGTGGTGAGTGTAGGGTGCGGGAGTGAATATAGCGTTTGCTGAGGCGGATGGTGAATAATTGGCAGTTGGGTGCTTGCTGGTTGCAGAGTTGGGTGAGTCAAGTGTAGGCAAGCAGGAAGCAGGCGTGTGTTGAGGCGGTCTCAGACAAAGCCGAGTGCAAGCGTGTCGGGTGATGGATTGATCGATGCGGCGGCGTTGGGTTGGGTGCCTGGCGAGAGCGAGCGATGGCAGTGGGAGGAAATAATGGGCAGAGTGATGAGTGCTTCTTAGGTGTGTCGTTGTTGTTGTCGTGTGTATATCTCGCTGTGAGGGAGGAAGAGAGAGTTGCAGTGAGTGAGGGAGTGATCGGGGACTGTGTGTTACGTCGGGTGGGGTGGATAGCGCGCGCGCGGACGGCGCTGGAGCGTGACGCGGGGAAGATTGGCCTCCGTCGCTATCAATCAATCAGGCGATGGCACGAGCTGGGCCGGGCAGGCAGAGAGAGGGAAATCAAGACAAGGCAGTGGTTATTCGTTGGTATCGCGCACAGTATGGTGTAGTAGTAGCAGTATGCACTCGACACGGTGAGTGAGAGCGAGCAGCAAGGAACGGGAGGGGAGCAGTGAGAGAGAGACAGCTACATCACGGTACTCGCTGCTGCTGCTGGTGACGAGCGGGCGGGTTGGATGATGCTGCTGCAGGGTCAGAGCTTGTGCAGCTGCGGCATCGACACACGCCCTGATTTGCCTCTTACAACTCCCATCCAGCCCAGCCCACTCCCGCATGTCCTCCCCCCAGCCACGTGAGCCTCGACCGCGCGTGTGCCATCCCCTACGCCATCTGCCCCGTGACCCAGCATCATCCGTCATCAGTCATCAGTCATCGATTATCGTCGCTTGACCCATCGGCAACTCTAAATCATCGCGACGAAGGATCGTCCGGCTTGGTGGACGGTAGATGCAAACCATAATCTAATTAAACATTGACAGACTTCGGTACTAGCACCAAAAGCGAGGGAAATGCTCCTACTTGATCAAAAGGAATCTTCTATACAGAACAAAGAACAAACAGATTCATTTTTGTATCCACTCATCAGGCGGCATATGCGTAAAAAGAGGAACCCGCTCGCAGCATCTGCGTGCGATTCAACTATCAAAACTGGTTGCTAAACGCCGCATTACTGCAAAAGAAACGGTCCCAGCTTGCCATGCCCATTTCGTCCCGCATTAGGACGACATCAACATCAATACCAAAACATGCCTTGCACATCATCTACCTCCTTCCGGGAGGCCTGTACGCACCACCGGCTCCCGGTGGCTTGTACGCACCGCCAGAGCTAGTGGCAGGGCTCTCGCTCCTGGAAGTTTCCGCGGCAGGCTTCCTGGAAGATCCCCAGCGGTCGGTGGGAGCTGGACGAGCTTCACGCTCACCAGCCTTGGAGGCCTCTGGGGGTGCCTCTCCACCGCCCGTCTTGCCACGGAGGTGAGGAGGAACATAGCCGCTCTTCTTGGGCTCCTCGGCAGCAGGTGCAGCAGCACGAGCGGGCTCGGCAGTCGGGGGGAGTTCGCCTCTGGCCTTCATGGCCTCGCGCTCGCGCCAAGACGGCTTTTCGCCAGTCTTGCCTGTGAGGTTGAGTTGAGGGCGAACGCTGGCCTCGGTAGACCTCTCCATCGGGCGCTCGAAGGACCTGCCGGCGGAGGCACCACCTTGCTTACGCTCGAGGCGTCTCTGTTCAGCCTCCTCCTCACGCTCACGCTGCTTCCTGGCTGCCTCCATGCGCTCCTCGCGTCTCTTCTCAGCCTCAGCCTTGGCCTCAGCGTCCTTGATCCTCTTCTCCTCAGCGGCGCGAGCGGCTTCCTCTTCCTCCCTGGCGATGCGCTCGGCCTCCTCAGCAGCGAAACGAGCCTCCTCCTCAGCGCGCCTCTTCTCGGCCTCACGCTGCTGGCGAACCTCTTGTCTGCGCTGCTCCATCTTCTGCTGCAGCTCACGCTCAGCGCCCTTGCGACGCTTCTCGAAGTCGGCATGGCGCTGCTCAGTGATGTCCTTGCGGAAGCTCTCGTAGGCACCTACGAGTCTGCTCAGACGGTGCTTAAGCGCGACATCCTCCTTGTGCTTCTCCTGCGCAGACTTGACAGTCTCATTCTTTGCGGCTTCCCAGGCAGCGTAGTCTTCCTTGCGTTGCCTCTCGTAATCACCGTCAAGGTGCTTGAGTTCCTCCTTACGGTAGGCACGCTCCAAGTGGTCCAGACGCTTGGAAGTGGTGCGGACCTTGTCGCCGAGCTCGTTCTTCTCACGCTCAAGAGCCTGGAGCTTGAGAAGGCGGATGCGGCCAGTGTCGAGGTCGTCAAGGTCAATACCAGTAAGGTCGACACCCTTGACACCCTGCTTGAGCTCCTTGAGCTGCTTCTCGGCCTCCTCCCTCTGGACCTTCTTGCGCTCCTGCTGGATGCGGCGCTCTTCACGGTCCTTGGTCTCCTGGGCAAGACGCTGGGTCTCGGCGGACTGGAGTTCCTGCTGGCGTGCCTTGCGCTTGTTCTCCTCCTCGCGTGCACGAGCAGCCTGAGCGGTGGCGAAGCTGTCCTTCTTCTTCTGAATTTCCTCGCGGCGGGCCAGAAGCTCCTGGCGCTCCTTCTCGAAGCCTGCCTCAGCACGCTTGAGAGCGGCAATCTTGGCCTTCTGGCGGTCCTCGTTGAGAGTGGGGTCAACATACTGCGCGGTGATGTACAGAGCCTTTGACAGGCGGGACAGCTGAGAGCGGACAATCTCGGCAGGAGTGCTTTGCAGGCGCTTGACGGAACCATCGGGAGCCTCGGCGGAACCAGCGGCGGAGCTGGGGTGCATGGCCTTGGCAGAGGAGAAGACGTCAGAGTCGAAGGTGAGGACACCGGTGGAGTGGTCGACACGAATAGAGAGGTCTCCCTTCTTGCAGCCGTTCATGATGAACTTCTCAACGGTGGCAGCGCTGACCTGGAAAGGCTCAGGGAACTTGGCCAGCTCAAGGACATCCTCGAGCTTGACGTCGGTGTAGACCTGGGACAGCTGCTGGAACAGACGGGTGAGAATAACCTGCTGCAAAGGCAGAACGTACTTCCTCATCTCCTCGTCGGCACCGATCTGGGCAAGGATGGGAGACACTTTAGCGCAGATAGACTTGGGGTGGAAGTCAGTCTCAAGGATGTTGTAGAGGTTGCGGATCTCAGGGCGAGCACGCTGGAGGATGTCCTTGTTAAGCATGTCCTTGAACAGAATAGCACGGCTGGGAGGCGAGTTCATGGCAAGCAGGTTAGTAAGACGGGCGTTCTTGTTGCTGCGGGCAGTGTCAACGTCCATCATGGCGCCACGAGAGCGGGAAGTGCTGATGACGGGAATGGCGAGAGCAGACAAAAGGACGAAAGACGCAGCCTTGGAAAGGTCGGCATCAGAGATGTTGGTGGGGTTGTCCTTCTTGGGAGCACCAGCAGCAATGGCGCGGGAGGCACCAGCCAGCAGGTTGTAGTATCTGCTGTATGCGGCAGCGTGGAACAGGTAGTTCTCAGAGACCAAGAAAATGCGAGTAAGCTTCTCGAAGTAGTTGGCCATCATGACGTTCTTGGGGGTGCGCTTGGACAAGCTGAGAAGAGTGTGGATGTCCTCGACACTCTTGAAAGCCTCCTGCCAAAGCTCGAGCTCAACAGCGACGTTCAACTGGAGGAAACGGGTGTCAAGGTGGCGCTGGAGAGTCTCAGGCTCGCTAAGGTTGATAGCGTGAACCTGCTGGGAGTACTTGGCAGCGTTCTGGAGGTGGTTGCGGAGCAGCTCACACAGACGCCTGAACTCAGTCTTACGGGTGTACTTCTTGCAGAAGTCGAATGCCTGGTGGGCAGTGGTCTGGTACATGACCTCGAGACGGGCGTTGTTCTTGAAGATGTCCAGAACGGTGCGGTAGGTCTCCCACAGGAACTTCAACCAGGGAGTGACGATGGCGCGGTCGGTCCTGTCGCGGGACTGTTCGCCAGACACAGTGGAGAGGAGAATGGACTCGGGAGTCTCCATGGCCTCAAGATCACCGACATTGTCGAGCTGAGCGTCGGTGTCGGGCGCGCCGCCGGAGACCTCATCGGCCTTGGCCTGCGCCTCCTTGACCTTGCCCTCGGCGAGGTCGATGAACTTGCGGAAGACCAGCTCGATGGTGGCGACGTTGGTGTTCTGGCTGGTGTTCTTGTAGTTGTAGAGACCATCCTTGGCGGCCTTGCCCTTCTTGAGATCGACGCAGAGCTCGACGAAAAGGAGCATCACCGGCTCAAGGGCGACGATGGTGCTGTTGCGCGTCCTCTTGGAGGTGACATGCTCGTGGAGAATGGACAGAGCGGCCTGCTGCTGGCCGACGCCAATCAGCTCCTGGGCCCTCTTGAGCACATTCTCCGGGCGGGTGTGCGGTGGTGGAGGCATGGCGGGCGACCTCCTCTGGGATTGTCCGGTGGAGAGGGAAAATTCAAGATGCGCACGACTAGGTCAGGTCGTGGCAGATGGCGTCGCGTGGGTGGTGGGCGAGAGGGTGGTGGTGGTATCGGCGTCACGCACTCACACACGCACTGTGAGACGGATGGAATTTCGTCTCGCGTCAGGCAGCAACGGGATGGTCAGGCATGACACAGGGGAAAGCACGTGACCAGCTGGCTATATCGAGCTTCGTTTAAGAACAACAAGCTGCCTATCATCTAAACACGGCGCGATTGCCCAAAAAAAATAATTGTACAGGCAGTAAACAGTGCGAACGTGACTCAGAGGGGTCCTTACGTCGATGCTAGACGACTAGCCGTCACTATGCATATATAGCGAGGTGTCTAGCCCTCCATTGCCTGCATAGCACACCGCCTGGAGAGGAGTGTATACGCAGGCTCGTGGTGCAGAGTCAAACTCGGTGCGGGCATCTCAGCGGCACGGCGAGCAGTGAGGACTGTGAAGTCAGACCACGAGCCCTGCAGTTTGGGTTAGACGCTCGCTCGGCTAACAGCCTTCAATTGTCCAATCGAGCGGGCGACTAGTAGAGAAGGAGAAGAATGCAAGCAAGCAAGCGGACCGACCCCGTCCCGCTTAGTAGCCTGAGTCCAAGGTAGCCCCTGCCATCTCACATCAGAGCAGTTGCTGCTGCTGCTCGTCTCCTCGCGCGGCCTGTGTTGCACGAACAAACTCCCACGACCTGCTCAGCGTGAGACACCACCCCGTCTATCGCCTGCTCGAGCCCGTTCCACTCTCGCGTGCTATTGTTCGACCTCTCCCTCGGGTTCGCCTTGGGCCAAGCACACCACACGCACGCAAGCAGCAAGCAGCCCGACCGCGCGCCTCTCCCCGACCGACCGCGGCCACAGCAGACGCTCCTCTCCTCACCACTCCCGTCGACACGCAAACGCACCATCCCTGGTCCTCGACACTCCAAGCCCGCCCGCCCGACCTGTGCTGACCCGGCCTACTTTTCGCACTACGCAGAGGCATGTCACACGAACCACACTTGACATGATGTCCATACCCTGATCTTGCAGGAGCTGACCGGTGTCTGTTGCGCCAACAGGGCCCGTATACTATCTTGCATTGTCGCGACGCATATTCGCACGCCCGCCTCGTCACTCCGACACACCGCCGCTCGCCAGCTATAACCACCCTCCTCTCACCACCACCCTCTCTCGCTCGCTCTGACACGCTCATTCCCCCACCGCTACACCACTACCGCCGCCATGTCTAGCCCGTACGAGATCCGCAGCAACGACAATGGCAAGAGCAAGAAGCAGTCAATGGCCGAGCTGAAGCTTAGGCGGCTCACAGAACTCAACCAGCGTCTGCAGGAGGACCTCAACCGCAGGAGAATACCTGTCTCCGAGGCCGCCCTCGAGTGCGTATTCCCTCATTGTCAACCTCAGTCGTTGACCCTATGTTACACGTGTGAAACACCTTTCTGACATTTCTCAGCCTTATCGCATTCACAGACAAGGAGCCCAAGGACTTCATGGTGCCCAGCCGATGGGGAACCGTAAGAATTCCGTGTCGCGCGAGCACTTTTCGTTCGCCGTCGCTAACACTCTTCACTAGATCGACAAACGCGAAGATCCTTATGCGCCCCAGCAACAGAGTGGATGCTGCACAGTGATGTAGGACATCTGCGCCGCAGACAACAAACGATGAACGATGGGGAATGCATTTTCCAGACGACACGCCCTCGAACAACAATGAATGCCAGCCCAAGTTGCCGCCAACGGCAGCATCATATTACCTGAAGAGGCCAGCGCTCGGCATGGTCGGCTTTTGTGCTTGCTTAATCTTCTAATTCAGGCCGCTACACCCTAACACAACAAAAGGCTGGCCTGACGACTTTTTCAACCGGGGACGACGAGCTTGGTGACAAACTATCTGGGATCCTTTTGCAGCACGAAGCAACTTCTTTCCCTTTTTTTTTTCTCCTTTTTTAACATTTTCTCTTTTGCGTTGGAGCAACTACAGAAAAACTTTCCCTTTTGGCCCCCAGATAAAGTCCTTCGAGCGGCGCGTTTGCGCGATGCCTCCGGGCATGTGTAAAACGATTAAGCTTGTTTGGCCGAATGTACAGCTCGATAACTAGGCAATGGAAACGGAGGGGAAGCAGGATTTGGGTGGGAACTGTACTGATATCTTTCTTGAAACTTTTTCTGGTCTCAATTGGGAATTTTACTTGTGATTGCTTACACGCTTGTGACTAGTGAATCTGTCTCTCCCTGTCCGAATCCGGCCGTGCTGATGGACAGGCGAGATCTTAGGCGTCGTGTCTGGATATGGGCCAATGTGGCCGCGACCGGAAATATTTTTTGTGATGGTAAATGCAGGTATCTTGCTGTCGCTCGTGTCAGCTGCAGGCTGGCTTTGTACGGACCCATAAATTTTGGCATGTTTCCCTCCCGTATGGAACTCACCACTTCTTCCATCTTTGCATCATCGCATCCTTCCAAGATGAGAGTGGCTGGGCGGGATACGCTAGGAGATGATGCCTTACATCAGACTTCTGCGCCGGTCTTTGACTCCTCAAGTTTGCCACTGGCTCTTCATCAAGACTACCACTTATTTGATCTTGCCAACGGTTTACACACGTCAGCGAACATTCTCGTCACAACGTCTAGAGAGAACAAGAAAAATGGCACACGACACTACCACCCTTCAGGCACTCGTCCAACAATACCACGAAGGCGATGACGAAGGCCGTGAGCGGCTATTCGAGGGGTTGTACACCTCTCACTACAGTGGACCTCGCACCGTCCCAGATGATCTTGCGAATCTTTTGAGAGCCCTTTTACTTTCCCTGGATCTCCTTCCAACGACAGCGGGTGCCGAGACCATGGAGATTGTCGTCATCAGTGAGATCTGCTTCGGCATGCAAAGGTTCTGTCTTTCTCAGCCTCCGGGGATCGATTACGCGTGGGATGCCACGACGCTTTTCATCTCCCTGCTGGATCAGATACGAGTCGAGCCGGGACGATTCGACATACACGCTTTCGTCCTGGAAGACTTCGAGGACTGGATCGCCGAGTTTCCTTCCGACTGTTGTTGCGACATGGACAATGTCACCAGCAGCCCCGTGCGAAACGACGACGCTTCCATCATATCCGTCCCTCAAAGCCAATGGGATGAGAACAGCGCCGAGCAACTCGCAAACCTTACTCGCAATCGCGAAGCACGGAAGAGATGCGTCGTCCACAAAGTCATCGCCGCACGAGCACTGAGAGACGGCTTTGCTCCCCCAGGGCATCGGAACACGGCGTTCAAGGGAGCCTGCCAGCTGCGCTTCATCGAGTCTGCACTTGAGTGTGGCACGATCCCTGGCGGTGGTCGGTGTCGAAACAGCGCTGAGGCTATTGCTGCTACGTTCCAGCTGCGAGCTGGCGCGAAGAGCTTGCTTGCTTCGTTGCCGAGTGGAGGGTGCGAGTTTCATGGGCTCTGGGAGATGGCGCCTGTTGAGGCTGGACAGGAGGGGAGGGGTGTTAGGCTTAGGATGTGGAAGGAGGCGTTGGAGAGGATTGTGATCGATGGGCAGCAGGATGGGAAACGCGATTTCACGTTGATGGGCTATGCGGGGTTGACGCTGGAGAACCTTCGCGATCCGAGGGATGAGACGAGTGAGGAGCTGTTTTCTTGGGCGAGTGTTGTCTTTTGAGGGTGTTTGATACGCTTTGAGCGATTACTGGAAGATTTGGAGAGTCTGGTGTTGGCGGTGTCGGTTGGTGTTTTGACGTTGGACACCACTTATATCTTCAAGAGAAATATAGGGCTCCATGTGGGTCGCGATCTTGAGGTGTAGATGAACACATCGAATTGTGATGGGCGATATGGACTGGTCGAGATTGCGTCGCGTTAAATGTACGAGTGCATGCCACACGAACTGAGCGTCGTTTGTTGTTGCTCCAGCTCGATCAAAAGTTAAAAACATGCTGCGAAGCCATTTAGAGCAACGCAGTTGTATCAATCATATACCAGCCAAATGAAACTCAACAAAATCATCTGAGTAACAGAATAAGCAATATTGTTCATTAACATCCACCGTAGTCCTGATAAATGTACGTTTACTAAACGGACATTGTTCGAAGCCTAACCCTTCTTACCCCATAGCCCGCTGACTGTCGTTGAGACAGATGCACGAGATTGATCGTAGCCGATGCAACATCTACATGAATCAATGAGAATTACTTCCGGACAGCAGACAAGCATGAAGACGTATGGCAAGGTCGCTGCGAATACGCATTGCGTTTTCATCGTCGTCTTGTGTCATCAACGCCTGGTAGCAAGCTGTTGATCCCTTCCAGACACAGCCGAGCAGAAGTATAGCCGTAGCAGCAAGCCCGCGAATTAGCATCAACTTTGGACTGTATGCAAGTAATCCGAACCCGCAATCGGGGTCCGACGATACCACCCCTGCATCGCAATACCGGTAAGGTAAATGGCAGCCTTTCGAATTGCGCAAAGCTATCCTCCTATGGTTTACTATGCCCTAGACTCCCGGGCCCTCGAGACGGTACCTCAGCCCAGTAGTTGTCGTCGTCGTCGTGGTCGTCGTCGTCGTGCGAACATGCAAGTGCCGCCGAGGTTGACTCGCGTAATACCTCGCCTCGCGCCGAGTTCTCATTTGTCAGACAGCAGCAAATGCGCACACAGGCCGTTCCGATGCGGACACCCCGCGCTATGAATGTCGCATGGGGCCAATTTCACGCAGCGAGCAGGGTTCGGTAGGAGGAAGGCCGAGACGTGCTGCCGCTGTATACCAAGAAGTAAAAGAAGCAATGAGGAAATCCGATCTTCTACGTTTGTGCGCTCTGATGTGCCAAAATGCCTTGCAGGAGTGCTCAAAGCTTACCGTAGAAACTTCGTGAGTTTCGCGGGCCACGGTCATGGTCATGGCGAACAAATGTGGCTGGCTGCGAACCGGGAAAAACGATGAGCTACCCCACGCTCTCGCTCTCGCCCTCCCCAAAAAGGTGTCGCCGGTGGAGGGCCGTTTGGTACGACACTCAACTGTTCTGCTCGTCGATCGAGTGATGTAGCATGTCATCTGTTTTGGACAGCCTGCTTGCGAACAGCGTAGGCTACATGCGAATCTCTGAAGTCGACTAGCCACGATACTGTATGAACGGGACTGACTATGATGCCTGCAGCAGCCGGCCGGGGACATGGACGTGAAGTGCCTGGAGAGGGCCTCCTAGCCTCCTGTAGATTGCGAGGGCCTCCTGGCAAGATCCGGCGTGCCAACAGGGTCGCAATCGAATGTCACATGCGGGGACAGTGTGCATGAGCCTCGCATGTTCGCCTCACCCACGATGGATTACTGGAGCGCGAGACGATTGATTTTTTTTCTCCCCTTGCTCGGCTCCTGCTTTAGGCGAGCAGGCACATGCAATTACATGTATACTCTGTATGCAGGCATGCGCCATGCGCGTGGGGGCGCAGTGATCCTTCTGACTGCTTGATCCAGAGGGGTGGGAACAGCAAAGGCAGAGTTGTAGGCCATCCATTCAGCGTGTCCTGGTGCCGCGATGGACTGACTACTACTGCTCTCGAGGCACCACCGACTGGCCGTTTGCGGCGGCGACTAATGATATTGGGTTCGCGGCTAATTACTGCAGGTGGTCAGAGCCGGGTTGAGGGTTTGGAGGGACACCGTCCACTCACAGCACTACTGCTGCTACTAGGCGGCCGACCTTCTCTCTTCAGGTGGGATGGCTGAAGGGTAGACGAGGTAGACTAAAAGTGGTAGCTGCCGCGGTGCGTGCGCGTGGGCGGGCTTGTTGCGGGTGGCCTCGGTGGGTGTGGGTTTCGTCTCGTCGCGCACTCTCGCTACAGACCGGGACTGGCTGTTTGGATTGTCGGTTGTCGTCGTAGAAGGATCACTGAGCTTCACTACTTTCACTTCCACCTTCCATCGGCCCTTCTCCGCGCAAAAGTTTGTCGTCCTCTGTCGCTGCCTCTATATCGATCCGTTCTTCTCTTCATACTGCTCGCGTGCTCTCCGCTCGTCCTGTCTCACGCCGCCGACCCTCGCGGTAATTTATCTCCGCCTGTTCGACGACCCAAGCTCTGCCCGCCGCTGCTGCGATCGATCTACAGCTCGCTCGAGACCTGCCACTTCGACCACATCATACCCAACTGAACCGAGGCACTTTCGCATATTACGCTCCGCGAGGCCAACACGGCCACTCGCGGCATCGACAGACCCTCAAGGACCACTTCCAAGTCTCGAAGAGTGCGATTAGCGGCTCGAAAGCCTTGCGCCCGACTCGACCCGGCCGATCGGACGCCTGCTGCGCATTGCGCCTGAACACCACCACCGACACACCAGCATGAACGCTCCCGCCGACCAAATGTGGTCGCAGGCACCAGAAAACATGGACACTATGGCGACCATGAACGGCAATCTCGAGGATCTCTACAACATTTTCAACATTGACGACTTCGACCTCGACAACCTACCGAACATGGACGCTGGTGGATTCGGCGACCAAATCCCGCAGTCACATCCAGGCACCCACCCGAACACACCATTTGATGAGAACATGGGACAATTGGCCGCGCCGCCTGGGACTGCTGCGCAAGACTTTGGTGGACACAATACCTTTGATATGAGTGGCCAGCAGCACTTTGGCAACCAATCCATGGTCAGCATGTCTTATGGCGCCGACCCGATGTACCAGCCATCAATGCCGCAAACATACCCACAACACCAGCAACAGAATTTCCAATTTCCTCAGCAGCATCAACAGCAGCAGGCGCATTTCCAAACCAACCAACAAGTTCCTCCAACACCCAACAGCCTCGAGCTCCATGGCGAAGCCGGTCGCTTCATGCAGCATCAGATGGATGCCCAGCAAAGAGCTATGCTTGAGCAGCAATATCAAATGAGAAAGGAACAGCAAGTGCAGTTCACTCCAATGGCATCTCCATCGACCACGCCTTATCACATGAATTCTGATTTCACCATTCCTGGCGACTTCTTTTCGCCGCTGACTTCGCCTGCTTTGCACGCCCAGAACACATCAAATATGAACCAGCAATTCATGCCGCAGCCACAGGGCTTTTACACGAACCCCAGCACAGCTGCAAGTTCCGCTGCGCCTAGTCCTATAGATCCCAACAAAGATGTTGAAATGGGCGGAGATGGCGCAAACCCGGAGTCCACAACACAGCCCAAGAAGCCATCACGTAGGAAACCAGCAACGCCAAGGACTTTTGCCCTTAACAAGGTTAAGCAGAGTCCGATTCAAAAACCCCAGAAGAGGAAGTCGGTGGCGCTCTCGAGCATTGACGCTGATATCGTTGTACAAGATGTCCACAGATCTGGAAACATCGCACCGAGATCGGCAGGGTTTCAGATGCCACCACCTATTGAAAGTTCCGAGAATGACAGTGTATCGCCGGAAGCGCTGAGTGATATTCCCATGGGCCCACCACCAAGACCCGGTTCAGCATATCAATCACCAGCGTTGGTTGCCCAGAAGAAAGATGTCTCTGGTCCCGCGGCGACTCCTAGATCGCTGCTGTCCACGAAAAGTGTCTACGATGCAAACGGGCCTGCAAGCACTGGTATTTCTGGACAAATGGGACAAGCATCACTGGAAGACCTGGAGCTACCTGAAGCGGTCGATGGCGTAGAGAATGAGCAGCCTACTGCTACCATTGTACAGGTCTCAAAATCCCAAGAACATACTCCACGCCTCTCTGCTTCACGTAAAACGCCTAAGCTTGGCCCTCTGAGCACACCATCGTCCAATCGACCTCCGTCAATCTCCGGAAGCCCTGCAATCGCTCCCATGGCTGCAAGTACTCCGGCAGGCCTCTTGAAAGACAAAAAAGATGCCAGAGGTGGTCGTGGCACTAGTAAGAAGCGCGGCAGCGTCTGCACAACTTCTTCAGCACACGCATCCCCAGCTATACTTCCCAGAGTCAGCCCCAGCATCAAGCCTCTTCTACCAGAGGGCAGTAAGTCTACAGTACCTGTGACATGATATTCGTATCCACAAACTAACAATCACTTCTCAGCCAATCTCCACTCACCTACACACGCACTTTTACTCGCCTCAAAATCAAATTACCAGAACCTTCTGGAGGGCAACCACCTTCCCGGAATTTCCTACCCCGACTCTCTCTCCACCGGTCTCACCAGCAAGCGAACTTCTCACAAGGTTGCCGAACAAGGTCGCCGCAACCGCATCAACGATGCTCTTAAGGAAATGCAGTCCCTCATTCCCGCATCTTCTGGTGCACGCGCCGAGGAACTCATGGCCAATGGCGGCGGTGAAGACGATAGTCCTGAAGGGAAAGAGAAAGATCGCGATGCCGCAGTGAAAAGCAATAGTTCCAAGGCTGCAACGGTCGAAAGTGCGAACCGGTACATTCGCGTATTGAAAGAGACCGATGCTGCGCAAAAAGCAGCGATCGCAGAGCTCCAGAAGGCGGTCGATGAGATGAGGGTGAGGCTTGGCGAGAAGCCTGTGCCAGTGGAGGAAACAGAAAAAGCCGCAGCCGACAGCGGTGCAGCAAAATCCGTCGTGACCTCGCCTCGAGCCTTGGATGAAGCGGAGGACACTACTGCAGCAAAGATAGTCGCTGCAGAGGCGGTTAAGTGAGCCCACTTGGAGGTGCTTACATATCTGCACCACGGTAACTACCAACACCTCCAGCAATTCTGGGCTCATGGTCTGAATACTACATCCTGCAGGATATATGCCACATGCCTACGAACGCAGATATTTGCGATTCCGACGAGTAGAGGCCTGACAGAAGCCGGACCAGCTTTACAACACTTGGTTTCAACGAACCAAGTCTCACGGCCGTCAGCGCTCTGAGATCCCCCATGCACAACCGCCAAGGTTGCATTACGTGACACTGTTCGCCTGGAACAAGAAATGTACAGATGCCCTTTTGACCAAGCCGATTCTACTGGATTCGAGCTCTATGGAACTTCCATGTCTACCATGTAAAATTCATAATCTGAAGCATGAAAAAGCAGCTAAATACTAAAGAAATGCCTTGCTTTCCCGTGCACCTAGCCATAGTTCCAGTTGCCCCTGCCTGGGTGCCGTTTCGTCGCCTGCCAATCGAAACAACTACAGGTGTACTCTTGGGAAACTGACCACCATACACGATCACTTGACTTGCCCTTTTTGTTCGCTTGACATGGAGCAGCTAATCATCAGCGAATATATTGTTTGCGGCAACGATCGAACACATCGAACAGCAGCAAGCAGTTCTCGAGCATCCAAACTCGTTCAGCCCTGATAGCTCAGTTGGTAGAGCGCGTCACTAGTAATGACGAGGTCGCCGGTTCAACTCCGTCTTAGGGCACATATCTTTTCGTCTCTTTTTGGCCACAAGAGATCCTATGCATGGCATGATGTAGAGAGGATTTATTCGGGTGTGCGGACGAGTGTGTACCGTCTATCTGCATTTAGATCTATGTCGGGTGTAGCTCTTACTTGAATTACATAGGTTCGGGTCAGATACTAAACGGTCGCTCGACCTCTTTCGAAAAAGCTTATATACACTTCGACAGTCGCCTTTCAGTCGCCCCCAAGACATTAGTATCAACTAGCAAAGTGGTCTCAAATGGCCCACTCGTTCCGATCGTCCGCAGTAGTGACAAAAGACTTATCAATCTGCTGGACAGCCGTCTCACTACACAGCACACAAGCCCCAGCGACCAATTCATCCAACTCTTGCATCGTATCCTCCGTCCTACTTCTTGATGCCACACCTCTGCTGCTTCCTATCTGCAGCTGCCGAACTCTTTGCATCTCACTCATACCCACCATATCAACACTCACCTCTATCAGACAATCTGCGTGAAAAGAATGCTGGCATGGAAAGACGAAGGATTGTTCCATCAACAGCAGAGGCAGCCGGCATTTCCAACACCGCTCGCCAGGCTCCAAGATCGCGTAGCGTTGATCAAGTGTTTTGGCGTCTTTTTTAATGCGCTGCCCCGTGTTCACACTCTGATCCATCTCCTGCTTCAGATCATCAATCTGCCTCGCGTAGTTCTCCAAAGCGGTGCAGATGTCTTCTTTGCAATCATTAACGACAACAAAATCGCCAAAGAGTGGTAACAAATCTTGAATTCGGAGGAGTTCGTTGCGTTTGAGGAGTTCCAAAGCAGGTTTGATGTCCTTGTTCTGTTGTACGGTTTTCTTGGCGATTTTGAGCCAGAGCTTTTAGCGTAGAGTGTCATCGATGCTAGGAGTCTCTGATACTTCTGCTGCTAGCTCGATTTGGTCATACTTGAGTGTGAGTTCGACAGCAGAGGCATACCGCTCCATAGTCGTATAGATGTGTACTGCCGATTGCACACGATGGTGTAATATGCATAGGCGAAACGCGAAGCCGGCATCGTAGAGTTGGTCCTGACGTTGTGATTGTGTTTTGAAGTAGCGCAGAAGTTTGTCTTCGTCTTGTGTTGGATGCGCAGCGTAAATCGAGACCAATGTGTTGTGGACCGTAGGCTCAATCGAATGTGACTGATCAATGCAGAATAGCAGGTATCGGATCGCTTGATTTCGTTCTGGTGTAATATGTTTTCCGATAGTTGTGTTGTAGCTCAGAAGCGCCGGGATAATCTTCTTGATGTCCACATTGGATTGCCGCATTAGAAGATCTATCAACTCAGTAGCAGCGTGTACTATGAGTACAGTGCTGTATTCGTAGAATATTTCATGGTCAGTCTGCTTTGCCAACACCTTTACGGCTTTCTCTCAGCGCTCTTGACTGATCCATTAGTGTAGAATGTAATTGTAGTCTCCAACAACGTCTGCATAATAGAGAAGTTCCTCTTCCCTTCCATACGCACAAATGATCTGATACATTGTTTGGCGGTCCAGGTCAGCCCTATGCTTCGACACGAAATTCTTGTACTCTTTCTGTACAACAGATAGCTGTCTTTTCATTTCGATAGAGCTGACGTTGCTGTCATTCACTGCAAACTCTGCTTGCGTGGAAGCCGTGTCATCCATCCGATTGAGCTCCGCCATGCACAGCTCTACCAGCCAGCTTGTAAGCATGGTTCGCTGCATCGTACTGCTCTTACTCAGGTTGGATAGTCTGGTCAGTAGGTATCTCCGCAGCGCCTCTGGCTGGCCTTTGCCAATGAAGGTCAGTGCCACATCTTCGAATGCTTTCGTACTCTGACCGAGGACTGTTGCAGCCTCCGAGAACCTCCCTTGGGTTATGAGATGTTCTCCAGTCCTCGAAGCGACAGCGTTCTTCTGCTCGGGCGTTTTGGCCCATTGTAGAAGGGCAGCCTCGTATCGGCCTTGCTTGAGCATGATCGTCCACATATCCCTACTCTCATCTGTAACGACGACCTCAAAGACGTTCTGGGACGTGAACAGCCAGTGCGTGTCCTTCTACTGGTCTGTGAACATCCCCAGAATATGCTGGTCGCTTCCAAAATTATGCTGAAGCTGCACGATCGTCTCATCCAAGCGGTTGATGACATTGATTCTTTCACCAGCAAGGAAGAGGATGTGAAATTGGGTTAGAATCATGGAGGAGTATTGCGGTTGAGTAGCCCGATCTAGATCGTCCGCTATCTGCATGGGCGGCAATCTTAAGGAAGTAAACACTGGCTCGCGGAACGCTTGATTGCTCTTGTCCAGAAGAATGGAATTGGAGAGAGAAGTGGCAAGATTTCCACGAAATACACCATCTGAGGAAAGCCAGGCGTATGCCCGTTCAGCGGCTCTTCCATCTCCCGTAGCAGGCGACGCACTTGGTCTGTCAGGAGAAACTGCAAGGCAAGGCACAACCGCTTGGCCAGTTCCATGGATGTCGTGCATGACCAGAGACTCGGTCTCAAAGAGCTTGCCGTACAGAGACTGCTGATGTCCACGGTCGCGCAATCTGCATGCGAAGTGGAGCAGTTTATGTCGTGTCGCCACGAGCACTCTTCTGGTCTCAGAATCCGTGGATAATGCTTGGGCATATAGTCCGATAATAGGACCATCTTGCGGGCTGTATACTTTCTTGAAATAAATCTCTTGGCTCCTCAGAAAGCGGGAGCCAGCCGTGGGCTCAATCCATGTCTCATAGACATTGCCATTCACGCACCCTATGAGTATCTCTCCAGTCGAACCAGTTGGCAGTGCTGGTTTCCATGCAATGCTTTCTATCTGCGCCCCCTTTAACCTGCCTAGATATCTTGGCTGCTGCGACTGTGTATGAAGGTAGAAGTTCTCGCCTGAAATGGTGGATATGATGAGGTGCGAGGCCGATGGGTCGAGGAACAACCTGCGAATCAGTCCAATCTCTGTGGCTTGTTCTGGCAGTTCGATATTGATGACTTCTTGTGGATGGTCCAAGTCGAATTTCAGTATTCTACCAGTGGAGAGGGCGAGAACAAGGACGTTGTTAGCAACTTGAGCTGCTACAAAGCCTGCTGTTGTGTCGAAGTTGAGTGACACCCTCTGTAGATCAAACATTGGAGTTGCCGCATCAGCTTGCGCTCCGGCGACATAGCCGTTCATTGCATCGAATTCCATATCAAGCGTTTGTTTCGCGGTCGTCCACTGGAGTAGTAAGGAGATTTGTCGCTTCACGAGGTTAGTGATTAGCCTGCAGCCCTTGTCCTTCCGTCTCTCCGACCAGTCCAACGCCTGAGATACAGTTTGCTCCGCTTTGCCCTTTGCACGAACAAAAGCGCACTTTCAATGATGACAAGGAAGAATTTAGGGTCATTACGCAGAACTCGTTTCTTGAATTGCACAGGGTGCGAGCTATTTAGATGGACTAGTGAAAGATAGTGTCGTGACGTTTCTTCGTTTTCTCCCACTAGGCACCAGTACAAAATGGAGTAAAAGGTAAGTGACCTCTAGCGGGTAAGCTTTCTCCAAGCTCCAAACACTTCGTAGGCTGCTGCAGGCTACAGGCTGCGAAACACAAATCAATGGGAATCCTTGCTTTCATATTAGGATTTCGAGCTAACCGTATGCAAGTCACAAGGGTGAAAGCGAAGGAGGGGACGTTGTAACTGACCAACATTCTAGCCGCTGCTTTGTGCCGAGCTGGCCACATCTCCGATCAATTCTCAAGAGAAATTAGAGATATCTTGATAAACCTACTTATGTTTGGACAAGCAATTCGCGTTGCAGCCGATCACTGCGACAAGGGCCAAGAGGTGACACTCTTATGGCATCTGGTCAGCAATTTTGTTTGCGGAAATATTTCTCAGAGGAAGTGGCTAAAGAAGATGAACAATATCATGTTGATCAGGGATTGTGAGTCTCAGTAGTTGCATTGATGTATTCTACAACGGTACCTGAACGCTGCTCCCAAGCTCCCCCGCCCACGTTCGGTAAGACATGTCTGCGGAACCCCTCAGCCGATGCTATGGTGCATACATTGGAAGGGATCGCAATAATACATGGGATGGAAACTGCGGTGTTAGTAAACCAGAGACTGATGTCAACGTGACTGTGAATATCTGATAATATCGCAAAATGGCACTCTTCCTCCTCTTCGGCTTGATCTGCTCGACGGCAGCAGCGATATACATCTTCCTGTTCATCGGGCGACGAGAGAAACACCTCCCTCCCGGCCCACCAACCCTTCCAATCCTAGGCAACATCCACCAAATCCCCAAGAAAAGCGCTCACTTCCAATTCTCAGAATGGGCAAAACAGTACGGCGGCCTCTATTCCCTCAAACTAGGCACCGGCACAGCAGTCGTGATCACCGACCGCCGCCTCGTCAAACAGCTCATAGACAAGAAAAGCACGCTCTACTCCGACCGTCCGAATTCCTACGTGGCGAATCTGATATCGTCCGGTGACCATATTCTCTTGATGGCGCATGGTCAGCAATGGCGGTCGACGAGGAAATTGCTGCATGGCAGTTTGATGGAGAAGGTGGTGGACGAGCAGCATTTGCCGCTGCAGGAGGCGGAGGCGAGACAAATGCTGAGGGATTATTTGCTCAAGCCTGAAGATCATATGCTGCATCCTAAGAGGTTTAGCAACTCGGTTACGATGTCGATTGTGTGGGGGATTCGCACTCCTACGCCCCAGACAGAGCATATGGAGAGGTGAGTTGCTGTGCGCTTTGGTTCTCGAAGAAGTGCAGAAGCGTTGACAGGCCTTGTGCAGTCTTTACAGCCTTATGGAAATCTGGTCTCAGGTTATGGAGACGGGAGCCACGCCTCCAGTGGGTAAGTACAAGCATTTGTTACCAAAAAAGAATATACTTCACTCATTGCTGGCTCATGCCCTAACCACTCGCACAGATATATACCCAGTCCTACACAGCTTGCCCCAGAAGGTCTTCCTACACTGGCGCGACCGCGCCACTCACGTACAGCGCTCAATGAACGCGCTCTACGCCTCTTTTCTCGAGGGAATACGAGCCCGCCGTCAAACATCTGGCTCGCGCGGCAGTCTCATGGACAAAGTGCTCGATCAAGTCGAAAACGAGAAGGCTGCGGCTGGGATGACTTACAGCGACCACGAGCTCTGGTTCCTTGGCGGCACGGTGACGGAAGGCGGTAGTGATACTTCTGCCAGTATCATTACTGCGTTTGTGCAGGCGATGGTCGCTTATCCGGACGTGCAGCGTAAGGCTCAAGCTGAGATTGATGGGGTGGTTGGTGAAGATCGCAGTCCTACGTGGGAGGACTATGCTGCTTTGCCGTACGTAGGTAAGTGTGTGATGAAGATGTTCTACAAGATCTTTGAGATTTAGACTGACTCTTGCTGATCGCTCCCGACAGCTCAATGCGTCAAAGAAGCCATGCGGTGGCGACCCGTCACACCATTGGCTTTCCCGCATGCTCTAGCTCAAGACGATTTGGTCGACGGCTACCTGATACCCAAAGGCACGACCGTCATCATCAACGCCTGGGGCATGCAACACGACGCCGCCAAATATCAGAACCCAGAAGCGTTCGACCCAGACCACTTCACCGGGTGCACCAAGCTAGCTCCTGAGCTGGCCAACGGCGCATACGAGGACAGAGACCATTATGGCTACGGAGCGGGGCGCAGACTATGTCCTGGCATCCATCTCGCTGAGCGTAACTTGTTCCTGGCCATGTCGAAGCTGCTCTGGGCGTTCGACATGTCACCATCTGTGGATGAGTCTGGACGAGATGTGCCGGTCGACACAGATCCGCGGACCGCTTATTCGGAAGGCTTCCTGGTTTGTGCTAAAGATTTCCCTGCTAGGTTTAGTGTCAGAGGCCAGGAGAGAAAGAGTACTGTTCTGCGTGAATTTGGAGAGGTAGAGAGTGTGTTTGCGAAGTATGAGGCTTGAAGTTGTGCGTGTGGTCGCAATGGGGTAAGTTGTGTTGAGTGTGAATTTTGCAAAAGATGTGAATGCTTCGACGCAAAAGTAGACGATCAGTTGTCCTCGCGACTCGAGCCTGCACGTCTTAGGTAGAATTTTTGTACAATGCCATATCTGGGTATCAAGTGCTGCAGGTAAGCTCTAAGCTCTCGAAAAGGGACTCCATCATGCCAGCTTCTGCCTCGCATCGGCCGGACGTAGCTTATATAGACCAAACATCCTCATCATCGCGGTTTCCTGTAAAGTCATGTCAGTTTTGGGAACCAACATTGGGGTGTTCATGCTTGCAATACGTACAATGACAAACTTGGGCATGAAGCCTGTGAGCCACCACACGAGCCATGACTTGGAGCCTAGAGTAGATCGTTAGCCATGTCTCCTTACGCAATCGGAAGCTCGGATAAAACTCACCCTCCCAGATGGTCTGCTTCTGCCTCCACCCAGTCAACTGCGAGACAACAGACTTGGCGTACTTGTCAGTCTCCATACCAAGAGACTGGCTGTGCGTCAACCTCCTCTCAAAGTCCTTCTCAACAGGCAGATAGATGGAATCGCTCCTGAGCGTTCTAAAGGTCCTCGCAATCTGGCTCTTGACGCCACCCGTGACGATATTCACCACGCGCACCTTGAAAGGCTTCAGCTCCAGTCTCAAAGTGTCCGTGTAGCGGTGCAGCGCCGCTTTCGACGCGCAGTAAACGCTGCCAAACACATATGGCATCTCGCCGGCCAGCGACCCGATCATCGCAACAGTGCCCTGCGCTTCAATCAAGAGCGGCGCGAACACCTGCGTCATCCTCATGACGGCAAACACATTGACGGCGAACGTGGCTTCGATCTCGTGCATCTCGACTTCCAGCGCGGGCACGGTGTAGCTGCGGCCGGCATTGTTGACGAGGAAGTCCAGCTTGCCTCCCGTGCGCGAGACAATTTCGGCTTTGAGGGCTTCGATACTCTCGCTGCTGGTGGCTTCCAAGGGCAGAGTCTCGATTCCGAGAGCGGCCAGGTCGGCGATGGATTCTGTCTTGCGGGCTGTGGCGAAGACGCGGAGGCCTTGTGATTTGAACTCGCGAGCGAGCGCGTAGCCGATGCCACTGCTGCAGCCGGTGATGAGGACGGTTTTGCTGGCCATTATCGTGGTTACCTGAAACAGTTGGAACCGATTGTATCCAGTCACAGTTGACGTGTCTTAGATGTTGCTGGAGGTCGTCACGTCTTATATACACTTTGAGCCAGATGTCGGGGGGAACTGTTGATATTTAGCGCCGATGTGGGTCCCATTCGGCAAGAGCTGTCGCCGGAGAGCTTGCAGTACAAATTTTGGCATGTGACACAAGGCGCGTAGAAGTCTATATCAACATAGCCGTGATGATATGGGCCTACAATCGTATTTGTTGTGAAACTAAAGGCCAGCATGAATTGAGAGGGAAGCATCTCAAACGATGCCACAGCGTGACAAATACAAAAGTCGCCCGATTCGGCCAAAAAATTCACAGTATTGGGAATCTCACATTTGTAACACAACGCAGCCTATGGGTATCCTGAAGCAAACTGTCCGCCGTCCTCGCATCCATATTGAGCGCTGCCTCATGCAGTCTTCTGCCATGCTGGCACCCAATCATGCTTTTGGTGCTCGTCCAACCTCAATGCACCTATAGCCCCGTCAATCCTTCCCTGCTCCTGCCCCAAAAGCTCTTTTTCAAGCTTGCCCATTATGTCTAGCTCACGTAGTATACCGTCTACTAAGGAGCGGCACGACCCAAGGATCATCTGCAAGCTCGTCTCCACCCCATTAGAAGCCTCCTGATCAGGTAGTGGCGGCAGTGTGGCCATTTCGCGTTGCAGCGAGCGAATCTTCAGCGCGGTGGAAGCATGTGCTTCCCTCCAAGATCCTGGCAGCGGCTCGACGAAGCCATTGGAATTTGCTGCCATCTTGCCTTCTGCAGCGGTAACCCAGTCTTCGAACACGGCAAGAAGTCCAGTGTACCTGCTTTCCGAATGCGTGAGTGCGACTACATCTTTGTGAACTCTCGCGAGCGTCTGCAGATTTTCAGCGAGAAGCGAGGGATCGGGACACCAAGCTTGTAGGGCTTTCAAGTTCGCAAGTTTTTGCTGTGCCAGTTCAGCTTCACGCACAGCCTCAAAGTCTTTGCGTAACCTGGCATGTCTTTTGCCAAGTTTGCGTTTTGCATCCACGGTGTATTGGCGTGTCGTCTGCGCAGAAGCTTCGTGAATCAAGGACAGCTGCACTAACTCAACCTGCTGTCTTGCGATATCAAAAGGAACGGAAAGATCTTCTTCGGATGCGGCAGGTGCAGGTCGAGAGAATTTTGACGTTGGGACAGGAGGCTTTGGCAACGCAGTTTTGGACGGCGAGTAATGTTGCTGAAAAGTATTGAACGTGGGCCTCGATGATGGTGGTAGCTGTGACTTGCTGCTTGGCTTCAATTCTGGTGCTTTCCTCGGTGAAGTTGGCGATGGCGCAACGGGAGCTTGGCCTGCAATCGACGTGTTGATCGACGTTGGGCGTACGCTATTTGTGCGTCGAAGTCCAGAGGTCGGGGCAGTGGATGTATTACTGGTATTGCGAGTGTGACTCTGCGGCTGCGAGGTCCTCACACTTGTCGAACGCGCGAGACCATTTGCCCTAGGGGTCTGAGAGGTCGCTTCAGTCGAAGGTGCTCGCTTGTGCATGCTGTCGGCAGCAGGAAGGCGGGAACTGGATGTAGGTGTACTCCTTTGCGGCTCCTGCCTTGCGATCGAAGCACTGCTTTGGACTGATTGTGTTCGTGTGTGTGACCTTGTGGAGGGCGCTCTTCCCAATTGACTAGATGCCGGTACCCTCGTTGACAGACCTCGCGTGAGCCTTGATGTCGGAGGTGGAGGCATGGCTATCCGATCAGCCTGTCTTGCAGCATCTGCAGCAGAATCCTCTGAGCCATCTCTCCCTGGTTTGTCCGCATCGTGAGTCTCCCTTTCTACAGGATCTGATTCCTTCTTGTGTTCGGCAGAGATGCTCCTTGGGAATTGCGGCAGCAGGCTTAGTCGTTTGGGTTTGGGAGCTTCGGTCTTCGTCGGGGTCGGGAGGCCAGAGAATCCAGGCTGTCGAATGTTCAGCGGGAGTGCTCATCGCGAGGGAGCGGTAAATGATACCTCAATCATTGAAGTCGGTCTGGCGCGGCCTGCCGCAGCACCAGGCGGGCGGCGCGTCGACGGGAGCCGGCTTGGAGTCGCCATTTTGAGATCAGTGGAAAGTTCTGTGAGTGAGGTCAGGAGGGTGGACCCCGGCATGCAGGTGTAAAGAGAGAATAATGTTGTTTATTGGCGGTGTTGCATTGTTTTGGATGCGCGCTAGCTGAGATGACGAGCAAGGGTCATGCTTCTTCTGAAAGCCAACGGCCGGCTCTAATTAGCTTTGCTACTTTCACCTTCTCCTTCCTCGTCTACAACAAAGATGTTCACGAAATATTTTCGTGGTCTGAGATTCAGTCTTGAAATACCCTTCACTGACATTGTGCATAGTTGGGGATCGTGCATAGCACCAAACCAATCACACCCGAAATCTGTGCCACCACCGCTGCGAGTCCTAGCAAGCATTGGAGCTGCGTCAAACGCCGAGGTTCGTTCGAGGACTGAAGTCTGCATACTTGATGTCCTAGCTGGGAAACATACCAAAAAGTGGCACTTGCATGTACACGTCAAACGGACTGTCGAGGTCGCATTTCGGAACACGCTCGTTTATTGACGAAGCGTAGGTGTCCGGCCTTTCAGTCTCACTCGACGCAACCGCCATGGCTCGATGGCTCGAGTGCAGACTTATGCATCACTACGTGAGGCTGTGTATCGTTCGAGTATGAGAGTACGTATACATGGCCAACGGATTGGGAGGCTGCTCGATTGTGCCATGCGTGAAAGATTCTCTCTATCGTTGTATAGCCCCGAGGCTGCCACCATACCCTGACATGTCATCGTGGCTCTTTCAAGGGCGTGGCAACTTGACTGTGGAGAACAGATGTTCCGCGTGGAGAAAGGTTTATGTCTCGAGTCATTGCCTGCCTGCAGGTACCTCATACCATCCGACAAAACCAAGTGTACACGTTGTGATCCTGCTTCGACCCCCGTCGAGTTTCCCTGTACCTGTCTCATCCCAATAAACTCAGTGTTGTCCATTACATCATGGCGCCCATTCCTCCCTTTGCTGTAGAGCAGGTATGAAGCCCCGTAGCCATTAGGCGAATGTTGACGCTCTCTTGGACAGCGGCTAATATCAAACAAGTGGATGGACGAATATGAGACTTCTGCTAAATACAACCTGGCCGAAACGTGCTGCGCGAGTATCTCCATCGATGAGCTGCTCGCACTCTCCGAAGACAAGACCGCCACCGTCGGCAAACTCCTTGATTCTACCAAGATCCAGGGCTATGGTGAGATCCGTGGCTCCTCTGAACTACGCAACAACCTCAGCCGTCTGTACTCCAGCAAGGTTGGCACGCCTCTTCCTGCAGAGAACATCCTGATTACGCCAGGTGCCATTGCCGCCAACCACTTAACGCTGTACTCTCTTGTTGGGCCGGGAGATCATGTCATTTGCCACTACCCGACCTACCAGCAGCTCTATTCGATCCCTGAAAGCCTCGGTGCTGAAGTCTCACTGTGGAAGTCGAATGCAGAAAACAAATGGCTTCCTGACTTGGAAGAGCTTAAATCTCTCGTCAAGCCAAACACAAAACTCATCATAATCAAGCACGTACCCACCACATCTCCCACCACATCCACATATCTAACAATCTCCCCAGCAACCCTCAAAACCCCACAGGCGCCATCCTCCCCAAATCCATCATTCACGCACTGACAGACTACGCCGAATCCAAGTCCATCCCCATCCTCAGCGACGAAGTCTACCGCCCCCTCTTCCACTCCATCTCGCCCCTCGACGACGACTTCCCACCTTCACTCCTCTCCGCGGGTTACGCGAACACCATCGCCACTGGCTCTCTCAGCAAAGCCTACTCGCTCGCGGGCCTCCGCGTCGGCTGGATCGCGAGCCGCAACCGCGACCTCATCGAGCAGATTGCCAAAGTCCGCGACTACACCACTATTTCTGTCAGCCAACTGGATCAGAGCGTTGCGGCGTTTGCGCTGAGTTCGGATACGATTCATGCGCTGCTGGGACGGAATATTGCTCTTGCGAAGGCCAATCTTGCTTTGCTGGAGAGGTTTATTATCAAGCATGACGAGTATTGTTCGTGGGTCAAGCCGGTGGCTGGCACGACTGCTTTTGTCAAGTTTGAGCGTGATGGCAAACTTGTGGATGCAGTGGCGTTGTGTAAGAGTTTGCAGGATGCGACGGGGGTGATGTTGTTGCCTGGTGATTGCTTTGGGGAGGAGTTCAAGGGGTATGTGAGGGTTGGGTATGTCAATCGCGAAGAGGTGGTGAAAGAGGGTTTGGAGAAGTTGAGATTGTGGATGAGGAAGGAGTTTGATGATGTCCCACTCCTTGACTGAGAGGTATGTTATGTATGTCTTGTCTAATTTCAACCCTGGAGGATCACTTCCGAAGTTTGGGAAAGCAGTCTTTCAACGGTGTGTCCTCGATCCCGTCGTGATTCGTCAACGTTGCTTTACTCGTCACGCCTAGGATCCTTCTATCGCTCGAATCGTCATGCCATACGCTCAAAAATCTCCTAGGCCCTCGCTTCGTGTGCACACACGGTACTTGCTTCATACTTTCGACGTCCAATAGCGACTCGAACTCCCCATGCCTCTGCTACTCAAGTTTCGTCTTCTTCTTTCATCGGAAAACGGCCAGAACTCTAGTGAACAGGCTATTGGAGGAAGCACGCCGACTTTCGCCCTCAACGCAGAAGAGATGAGCACCCACAAGGTAGCCGTTGCACTTTTGGTAGTCTTCCAGATTCATGTTGGCAGCGGAAAAAAACAGCCTGCGATCCAAACCCCACCGTCACCGCGGTGCAGCTTGCAGAAAGCGTCCAACGCCTCAGCCAGGTCGCGGAACCGGATCCCGTCTTGAACCTCCAGCATCGAGACCGCGCCACTCGGTACACAAGGGTAGACACGTAGTGCGAGATGCGTGATCGGCGGGCTCGTGATGAACTGGTGCCCGAGCTTCTTGCCCGGGTCGCATCCGTGGAACAAGCGGTCGACCTGAAAGAAAGCTACGTAATGCTCGCGCGAAGGGCTCTTATATTTCGGACGACGACCAAAGAGCGGATTGAAGACGATAGGGACGGTATCGGGATACTCGGGTCAGGAATACGGCCAGTGGGGGCTGTTGGTGTGGACGCGGACTGTCATCCAGAACATCGGATACCACATCGATCCAGTGTTCCATTTCTTGGAGACGCGGCGCGCGCTGGCAAGGCGTTCCACAGGGATGTGTGAGAGGATCTCATAGACAAGCTCGGTGGTCGCGAAGACTTCGGTGCGGGCTGGTGTTATGTTGTCTTGGTCTTTGTGAGGGGCGTCTTCATGGGCGCGAAAAAGTAAAGAGCGTTGGCGTTTCCAATGGAAGGTGAGGTAGTGCTTTTTCTCCTTCTTCTTCTTCAACGACGGCGATGAATCGACGGACGTGTGCAGGCCTACGAGACCGTCCTGTGTAGGCATATTGAGAGCTATGCCAGGTTCCTTGATCTTGAACTCGTCTGGCGCGTATAGCGGGTTTGTTGTAGGGTGAGATGGATTGACAAAGTGTCAACAGGGGAGAGGAGTCATGATTACATGGGGTAGGAGACGGGCTGATCAATAAATCTAAAAGACCAGTGAGTGTCATTCTATTGCCAAGTCGACCTATAGGACCAAAGGGCGGGCACGGATGATCAACAGTGACGGATTCAGATACTTTGAAAGAACATCTGCGTCGGAACTTTAGAACAACAACGTCAGTGGTTATCGTCTCGCTGCTTTCACTGCAACCTTCTACGCCAACCGTCAAAGTTTGCCTGAGAGATACAACATATACGTCTGTCTAATTCTAAGCCTCAAGAGATGCTTCCGAGTCTACAGGAAGCCGTCTCTCAGTAATCTGGTCTTCAGTCGCTTTGACATTCATCGATATTGATCAGGAAATAATCGAAGGTCTCCTTACCATTGCAACGCTTGCTTTAATCCTCCTCTACGCACCTCCCAGCTTCGTGCGTGCACAGTACTCCTCGATCGTTAATCGAAAACCAGCCGTCACCAAGCTCCCCCTACTCGTCGTTACTCAATCATTTCCATCCACTCGAAGATGGCCAACTGCGTCTTGTAGAGAGAGAGAGAGATAAGAGGCGGTACCTTCTCGCAAATCAGATGGGCGCTCACAAAGTGACCCCTGCACTCCTTGCGGCAAGGTCGGACGTCGGCGCCGCGGCGCAGCTTGCAAGGGGCTTCAGCAAGGTGCCACAGGCGTATCCCGTCGCTCACATTCAGCAACGTAAGTTCACTGCTCTGATTGTCAAGCTTAGCCAGAGAACCAGTAGTAAGCGCGATTTGCGTGATGGGGGAACGTGTAAGTAACTCGCACCCGAGCCGGCGCAGGTCGAAAGAGATGAAGTCGCAGTTGACGCTGAAGTCCATGTGGCACACATCTTTGTAAGACTCCATCTTCCAGCTTTGCTCAAAGACAGTGACTGCTGGGTTGATGTCCACAAACTGTCCGTCTTTGCAGTACTCTGGGTATGCGTGGACAGTGTCGGTGTATAGGCGGATCGGACTCAGAACGTGGATTTTGATGCTGCGTGCAACTGTGTTCCACAATCTGCAGACGCAGCGAGAATTGTCGAGATCTTCCTTGGATACGTTTGAGAGAACCAGGGAAAGAAGTTCGTTAGTCGTGAAGACTGCGGTACAGGCTGGAATCATGTCGTTTGGGTCACACACGGATGCGTGTGGAGATCGGCGGACCATCGAGGAGTGCTTCTTATTTTTCGTTCTCTTCTCTTGCAACAGATCTTAAAGACAGACCCCATTGTACATGTTCGGTGCAGTTTATTACGTCGATATTGTACCGTGTGTTGGTCTTCGATGATAATAGTATTGAAGAGTTGCTTTGTTGTAATTTTGTCGCGGGTGGGAAGTGGTAATGGTTGCAAAAGGACTGGAAGTTGGAGGAGAGGAATGGATGGATAAACAGAACGACGAGATCAGTGAGTTCTGCTCTGACACAGTATGCCATAGGATTAGGGAGCCGGCACCAGTCAATCAACAGTGACGGAATCGATGACTTTGACGCGCCACCTACGTTGAATCTCCAAACAGTCACCTTTTTTTGCCGTATTCACTCCAATTTCCATCGAGAGCCATGCTGTAGACCGTCATAGTCGTCAAACTCACGACATGCACTAACGATTCAAGATCCTGAGTCTCGAGTCCTATGCTACTCTATACGTTGAGGTCAAACGAATCTCGCCACCCACGTACCTCCTTATGCATACGATCCCATCTCTGGCGAATCTCGCGTTGCGAACCCGCTCTAGCACAGAAGAGCTTTGCAAAGAAAACGTAGTCCTGAAAGCCTTTTTGGCTCTCTGGCAGAAATCGGCACTTCTCAGGCACGCTCTGGCGCAGCTTATCAAGGACCTCAGCCACGTCGCGCAGTCGAATTCCATCCTTCACCCTCAGACTTGCAAGCGCTCCCTTGTATCCATGAGAGGGCATGAACGAGAGGTGGGTGATGGATGGGTTGGTAAGGTACTAATTCCCGAAGCGGTGTAGGACGGAGGGATGATAGTTGTCGACTCTGAAGACCATGGTCCATCTCTGTGGTTGGTTGCTCCACATGTTTCTTCTCCTATCACACCAACAGTGGATGATCGGATTGAAGTCGATACGTCCGCTGATGCCTATAGAATACACAGGCATCGTCATTGGATGGTTGGAAATGGCTTTAACAGGCTGGGTGTGGTATCGAATGTCGTTGCGGACGACGCTGTTCCAAATCTTCGAGACTCGGATGAGATTGGCGGCATTGGGGACATTTGAGAGAATGAGGCAGAGTAGTTCGTTAGTCGCGAAAGCGGCGGTACGGGCTGGGTGCCTGTCGGTCTGGTCACCGCGTGTGGCGTTTTCGAGCTTATATGACAAGGTTCGGACAGTCAAGGCATGTGGTTCGTCCATCTCGAAGGGCTGGTGTTCGTCTTCGGCCTCCTCTTGTGTGTACTTAGTGGTAGCCATGTTGCTCTGTACGATGGTCACCTCGCGGAGCGGGTCTGATATCCAATGACGTTGTAGGATCGGTAAAGATTGATTTGTTGTGAAATTGTCGCAGGTAAGAAGTGGTTGTGGTTGTAAAGAAGTTGTGAGAGATGAGAGGGAGTTGATAAACCGATTAACGAGGTCATTAAGTGCCACGTCCATGCACTGACTAGCTAACAGTGACGGGTTGACTACTTTGAAGCCAGATCGACATTCACTTATCTTAGCTGGGATGAAATAGTGAATGTCAATTCCGACTCAGGGCATCCGGATTCCATGAGTCAAAGGAATCGAGAACGATGTGTCTGTCGTGCCATGGCATGGATCTGGATCTTAGATTTTCTAACATTTTCAAGTTATGCTATGCTTGCTGTGGTTGATGACATCTGATACACGTGGAGAACATTGTCGCCCACGATTGTTGATCTCATCCATCATTCCGCTGCCAATGGGTCTGCCGTACCTTAACCTTGCTTGCCTTCGCCGACCCCTCATTCTTCTCTGTATCCTTCATCACCAGCTTTAACCACGCTGGCCACCCTTGAAATGTTGCGATGGCCTCTCAAGAAACTCATCATCGGTCTCGTCATATCCCGAGCGTAACATGGACATCGTGATACCGATGACGAAGAGTGTCGAGAATCGCAGTGTCAGGACGCATTTTGTCCAGCACATCAACCGAATGTTGGACTCGAATACCATCAGATCGATCCATCGAATATGCAGCTATTCTGAGCCTTAAACCGATGCCGCCCGTCCGGATAATGATTGGTTGATACTACGCTGATCAGCGGTCGTGAAGAACCCAGGGCGGCGTTGCAGTAGCGTCTTGCGGGACACTGCGGTTTTGACCTGCGCACGAAAAATAGGAAGTGACAGTAGAAGATTGGATTGAGCTTGATATTGACTGATTGATGGTTTCGGCGTACCTATGTCCAAGAGGGATCACGAGACAATGCCGTGCCCTAACGAGAAGGTGTTGCGCACAACGAGTGGCTCGGTATCGTGACTACGTTGTAAAACGATAATGACATCTTCCCAAGACTCTAGCGAGCCGTGCCAAAATTGCTACCCTCACTGCCGTCGCCGTTGCCTTGATCTCTGTTCTTGTCGCTGCCGTTGTTGTTGCTGCCATCGCTGTTGTCTCTTTCCTCGCTAATGTCGCTATCATCTTCGCTTTGTGCTGTTACGAAGCCTATGCCTTTGAGACATCAGTTGAAGAGATGTGAGCGTTTTTCGTCCTCTTAGCCACTGTCATTGTCATCGTAACTGCTATACTGTCTCCGTCTTCGCCACTATCATCGGTCTCGTCATCGCCGCCGTCCTGTGTGTCCGACTCGCTGTCATCTTGGTCTCCACTGTTCATCCAAGCCGGGTGCTGCTTCCCAAAGTGGGTCTCCGATCCCTCCAGGTAAGTCACCACTCCGTGGCCAGAGTAGTGGAAGAAAGCCACCGGCTGATGAATAGCATAATCGGCCGCAAATTCGTACCGCCTTGGGTCTCGATGGCACGTGTGCAGTGCACAAGCACGCATTTTGGCGAACGAGTCCAGAAGATGTCAAATACGAATCCCATTACTTTCTCTCCGTATTGCTACAGATGTGAGGTGTCCCTCGTCAGGTCCGCCGAAAAGTCGAATTCTGAGCCCTAACATGACCATGGTGGTGGGCGAAGACGTGATAAATTCGTGCCGCTTAGACCGCAGGTCGGAGGGCTCGCAAATACTCTCCAGCGCCACCGTTACGCCCATGTGCGGTAAAAGTTTGTTACCATACTGGATAGCTTCCATTCTTACCTGCTCTCCGTCGAAGAGAAATTCGGTAGCTGCGGAACCGTTGACGGCAGGATTGATGCTTATCGTACCATCAATTACGTAGCGAGAAGCTGGAACGCCACTGATGGGAATATCGCTCGAATCATCACATAGATCAATGCCAGTAGCAACTGGTGCGAATACGTAGCCATGGAGTTCCACTTCTTGGAGACTCTGAGAAGCGGCAGACGATCATGGACCGGAACGCTCTCCAGAATGAGTAGCAGAAGTTCGTCAGTGCTGAACACTTTGCTTGTCGCGGTACTGTTTTGCACCGCCAAAACAGCCTCTGACATCACGGCGGGAAGTTCGCTGGTGCTTGTGACGTTGTGCTGTTCGACTGGGCCCGAGGACAACATGATGGTACGCCTTCTCGTGTGATCTGGATTTGATATGCCCTTGGGGATCCTGCTTGTGATCTCAAAGGAGGTCGAAGGGTTTGCCACGCACGGGTTGCTCGCTCGGCAAGTTGGGGTTCGGGAAAGGCTGGAGTGATGTCGTCGCGACAGCAAGGTGATGTTCTGTTTTATCGCTTCGTTGTCTCGCAGATGTGGACAGCAAGGCTTCTTCAGGTGGTCGGAAGTTTGTTTGCAGGAGCTGTGGTGCCTAGTAGTAGAGGAAATGTGTGTAAGTGGTTTGTTATGGTTGATGGGTTCCGCTGAGCGAGCTTCAGCGCTTCCTTGAGGGTCGCTTGTGACACACAAGAAGCCCCGTGCTTGTTGCCACTACCATGTGACTTCACTCAAGCTCTCGCAATTGACTGATGACGTGATACGCCATTCCCTGGATTGGTAGCAACATGACACTCGTCGCAAACCCACTTAGCAAGCACACCTCTCTCTGACTTCGAGAACGCGTTACGGGTATGGTGTCGCTGTACAATGTATTTCATATGACAACTCACTTCCACGCCGCTCAATACTTCAGCCGTAGCCTGGCCCTGTCGGCATTCGGCGATTCCCCTGTGAACACATTAGCCAGGCAACAAAGCGCGCATTAAATTATATCAGGATTATGGGGTGATAGAGGTCGTAGAGAGTGAGACTTATTGCGAGCGGTCATGGTCACTTCAAAGAGATAGTTGAAATCACGGAGTTTGGAGTCTGGTTCATGCCTGCGTTGCTCAGCTATTGGTACCCGAGCCTGTGGGTGCATCCTCCTACTGGAAGCCACCACATATCGTACAATTTCCGTAATTTTGACACACCTCATGCTTCATGCCGACAGTCGGCTCTGCCATGCATTCGCACTGCTCCGCTCACATGACAAGGGACAGTCCCGCAGCAGCACAAAGCGCAACATATAGCCCGATCCAAGTCTCCGACAAGCCTTTGAAGCCTGGTATGGTATTGAGCATCCCGCTCGCAGCTGCACTTGAAGTAGCGCTTTGGGTGACCTCAGTGGCATGGGCGGTCTCATGCACTGGCTCACCATCGCCTGGAATCGCCTGGCCAGTAGCAGTGGCGATGAAGGTTGGAACCTCTGATTCGCTCGAGGAAGATGCCGCCTTACTCCCATAACCAATCGTTGGAAGTTGAGCGTCGGCTCTGACTTGCCAAGCGCTGGTGGTGAACTCTGGACACACTGGCGCGGACAAGGAGGGCTTGTAGTCATCTGCGCGGACGCCAGTCGGAGTGAGCGTAGCCCAGTGTTTGCTCAAGTTCTCAAAGTCGGGGTTCCGGGGCTTCGGCGTGCCGTTCCTGCCAAAGGCTGCATCAGCGCCATCGATAGCAGACGAGGAGGACTGGCTCAAGCTGTAGTCAACAAGACCGTAGTTGTTGGTTTCCTGGATCCATTCGTAGATAATGGCGCCAGACCAGGTATCGACCATCTTGTCGCCAAAGATGGCGGCTTGATCGTCAAATGTGCGAGCAGTGCCGACATTGCAACCAGTCTCGGAGAAGAAGATCGGGATGTTGTACTCGGAGGCGTTTTGTTGCAGGAAGATGTAGCCGGAGGTCTCGTACGTAGAGACTCCGCACCTGTGAAGAGTCAAATGGAGGTCCACATGTAACATGAGAAGCCGAGCTAACCATTCGTAAGCATTCAGACCATAAAAGTCAACAGCAATGGCACTGTCTTCGCCGCAAGCAAGGTAGTTTTGAAGCATCGGACGCAGCGTGGCAACATCTGCTGCAGTGTAGCCGATAGGGATTTTGCGGTAGTTTTTCCCTAGTCGATGTCAGAGTCTATTATTAATATATCGCTGATGGGAGTGTGAAGCTACTGACCATCACGATATGCCTTCATGTCAGCTGCAGCAGCCTTAACGTACGGCGCCGCCACATCCGTTTCCGGGGAAGTCAGGACCTCATTGCCGACGAAGAAGCCGCCCAGGTTGTCATACTTGTGGAAGACGTCCATGACAGCCTGGTAAGCCTCGTACTGGCTCTCGTTCCATTGCGGCTGAGGCATGCCGGGTCCCTGGATGTACGTGTCGAAGGTGTCCAAGTCGAGCCAGATGTAGATACCGGCGTCAGCGAAAGTCTTCATGCAGCCCTCATGGTCCGCACGAGGATTGACGTGGTAGACGCGAATGGAGTTGGCGCCCAGGGTCTTCATCAGGTCGGCATCGCGGGTACACTGGTCGTTGTCGATGAGAGGGTCGTCCGGCAGGAGCTGGTAAGCGACGCCTTGTGCAGATGGTCAGTTGAGAGCATAATTGTGGCATACAGCAGATGATAGCATACCCTTGAGGAAGAACTGGTTGCCATCACTCGTGAAAAACTTGGAGCCCTTGGCAGTGATGGTGGGAATGGCGTGCACAACGCAGGCCACAAGGCCCAGGACGAGGAAGAGCAGCATGTGGACTGTCGGGATGGTGAGCAGACAATTCGAATGGATGTTCGGGAAACAGTGGCAGTTTGGGAGATAGCAGTGTGAGCAAGAGGTGGTGAGGTGGTGGAAGTGGAATGGTTGAGTTTTTGGAGGAGTGAACTGCACTGAGCGAGAAGTCCTGCCGCCGAGCTCGCAAATGCCGCTCATCATCTTCTGAGGAAGGTGCGAACGAGGGTGTTTGAAAAGTTTCCCGTTAGTACACAGAGCAAACAGGAGCCTCGCTCCACCATGCTGTACATACGGTCCTTTGCAGTGTACAAACACATCTCTGGAAGTGTGCCATGCTTGCAAACAATACCTACAATGTACCTGTCCGTCTTCATCTCAGCACCCGCCATGGTTTGGCTCCATGGCTTGGGAGGCAGTAGCAGAGCAGCAGAGGCACCGACTCAACGACCCGACATCGTCTTCAGGTTGCGCAGAAGTTCCAAACACACACAAAATGTATGAAGTAGGAAACACAACGATAACACAAGACAGCCGAGTGGAACAACTGTGGAGCGCCGGCCCGAGCCCTTGTTGCCGGATATAATGACCCGTGTTACCTCCAGTGCAAGGATGCGGCCGTTTGTATGACTGTCTCGCAAAGCACTCCTCATTAGATGCATCCTTCCATAGTCAGCACTTACTGCGAGCTGAAGAATCGACTGGGCGTGAAAGACTCTCAAACGAGTATAATGATGTGCCAAGACGCTTACGAATGGTTGCACTGTTGCTCCTGCAAGCTGTACGGCCGTACTTAAAGCTGGCCCATAAAAGCACAGCTACACGTCTGTCAATTCGCAACCAAACATACCCACACATCGCTTCATTACAACTGTCAGTACCAACACAAAACACCAGTTCAATATGGCGCCCTACGAAGAGCACACAGTCACCTATGGTGATGGAAAGAAGATCTTCTACAATGCCGCTGGTCCGGCCAATGGCCCGCTTCTGATCTTCATCCATGGCTGGCCTGCTATCGGAAAGCTATGGAAGCCTCAAATCGATGCCTTCTCGGCTATGGGCTTCCGTGTGATTGCTCCGGATATGCCTGGTATGTGATGATGCTACCGAGAGGGTCTTGCAATCACTAATCCAATAACCAGGCTTCGGTAACTCTTCCGCACGCAAAGTCACTGAAGATTATGCCCAGGAGAACATCAACATTGCCATGCTGGAAGTGCTGAAGCACACTGGCCGCGACAAGGCCGTCTGGATTGGTATGTTCAAGCTCTCACTCTTTTGAACTACACAGTCAAAGCTAACAGCCGCAGGTCACGATTGGGGCTGTGGTTCAGTCTGGACTTTCGCCGCCCACTACCCCGAGCACTGCATCGCAGCTGCTGGTATGTGCGTTCCTTACGGAACCATCGAGTTCGGCCTGGAGGAGCTTGTCAAGACCGTCGACCGCGACCTCTACCCAGAAGACCAATACCCATACGGGCAATGGTCATACCAGGCCTACTACGAACGCAGCTTCGAAGAGGCGTCCGCTTTCTTCGACGCCGATATCCCCGCTCTCCTGCGCGCTAGCCGTGTGAGAGGCCAGCCAGGTTCTGAGAACGAGGTCAGTCCTTTGGCCCACGTGCTCAAGGATGGCGGTTGGCTCGGAGGTGGAGAGAAGCCCGACCCAAAGTTCAGGTACATCCCTCTTGAGATGACAGTGTACGAGTCCGAGGAGTCGTTCCAAGAGTTCGTCGCTGCGATGGAGAAGACTGGCTTCTGGCCCGGTGATGCGTGGTACTCAAACCACGCTGCTAACCGCAAGTACACGCTGGAGAAGCGCAAGAATGATGGTAACATCGACTTCCCTGTGCTGTTTGTAAGTCTTCCATTCATGCTGTCTCCAACCCGCTTGATCGCTAACTTGGATTTCCCTACAAGATTCACGCCACGTACGACACCGTCTGCTCGACGGTGAACAACCCCAAGATCACGGCCAACATGCGCCGTCAATGCAAGAATCTCAAGGAAGCCAAGGTTGATGCTTCACACTTTGTGGCTGAGGAGAAGCCGGCTGAGGTCAATGCTGTCATTGCCAAGTGGCTGGTTGAAGATGTCAAGGGTATCTGGCCTGCGAAGTGGGCTGGAAACTCCGTTGCTTGAATGTGTTGTCGCTGACTGAGTATATATACATGTTATGAGTGTCATGACCCAATACTTTTCGCCTGAAATGGGTGGTTGGTCCCAGAATGCCCACAGTCCTGATGTCAGATGTTGTTGACCTTTCATAGCATATGGGAGCATTTCTTTAGCTCACACTCTCCCAACCATCCTCTTCGCCACCACAATCCCCGGCGCCGTCTTCCTTAAGACCTCCACCAACTCCTCCCCGGCAGCCTCAACCTCCGCATCCGTCACCGGGTCCAGCACATCTAGAATAAACAGCACCCTCGTCGTACTTTCCTCAAGAGCAGTCCTCGGGCCCTGACGCCAATTCCACCGCCTACACGTGACCCCCTCATCATCGCACCAGACAACCTCGCCAACATCCGGAAACTCCACAACCTTCTCGCCTCTCGCGTTAGCCTCAAAAGGCTCCTTGCCCGTCGATCGAAGCAACCTCGGAGCGCCAGAGTACTTGTCCAGATCCTCGCCGCCGAGTGGGATCTGGTGCTTCACGCAGATCGCATTGTAGATGTCGGTGAGCCTGTTCACGCGCGGCAGACCGCCGGCGTCGACGCGCCGGGTCAGGGCTTCGAGGCTGTTGCGGGTTTTGTTCGGTTTGGCGCCGAAGGCTTTGTAGGCGTTGCGCCAGGCGGCGATGTGGGGGAGGTCGTTGACTGGGGTGTTGCTGAGGAGGTTGCGTGCTGTGGTTTCTGCTTCGGCCAAGAGGGACTCGCTCAGGTCGTCTGAGGGGCCCGGGGTGAGGTTATCAATTGTGATCAGGAGGGCACGGTAGTCTGGTTGGAGGCCCAGGACTTCTGGAGCGATGGTGGCGGAGTCGAGGGCTGATTGTGAGGACGGCATTTTGGTGAAGTGGTGGAGATGTTTGAGAGATGGAGTTCTAAGGGATTGGAGTGTTCTGAAAAGCATTCATGTATTTATACTGTTTACGAATACTGGTAAGAGTTTTTCGACTTCAATGATCTCAATGGAATTTACATGTGTAGTCTATAGGGCGTCTGATGGAGTGGACACGTTCCAGGCTGTGGCCCTGAGCCTCAGGTTCACGGCTCGCTGCTCGCTGTCCGATTCGGGGTAAAGCGGGGCGACTCGCTCATAGAAAACTTTCCTCTCTTGTGCAATGAGGAATGTACACCCTTGAGACCGAGACAAGGCGCAAGAATATCATCGACATGAAGAGAGGCTCGTCGAAACCTACGAGCATGCCTGTGGTGATCCAAATATTTTCGAAGTGTGACGAGCAGCGAAAGGGTCCTGCATGCACCCCATGGAGGATGGAGGATGAAGGATCAGACTAGGGATCAGGAGGACACCTTGTCCCTGCGCATCTCGACACCAAAGTACCCGCCGAGATCCGAGCTCAAGGATTCTTTTGAAGGCAACAATAGAGTTAATTGCGAAGCTTGACTCATCTTCATGGTCGCCAGAACGCGGTGTCGATAAACTCGGACGCAGAGACACGCGGATTACTTTGGACTGGTCGTCTGGGGTCAAATTGCGCCCGGCGATGCCTCTCCTTGGTCTATGCCACGAACCTCGATGTAGGTACGACCTATCTTGACTCCCACTGGTTTCCCGAACTCTTTAAATACGAGGTATAAGTCGGCACGATACTTGCCGAACAGTCGGATACACAATGAGGTCAGGCCGTCCCATAAGCCGAAATTATCTTGTATTTACACTTCCCTGGGTTCATCACGGCAACACTCGAATGCGCGCAAACCTTGCCCACACGTGGTCCGCACTCCAGATAATGCCAGAGCCGCACTCCGCCCGAAATGGGAGTTGTCGTTCGCTCGACAGTGATCGCTGGCCGAGGTGTTAAGCACGTTTCATGGCAGGTCTGCGATCATTGGAGCACAGTTGCAATGTTACAGCGCTTAGGATGCAGGCTAAATTAACTTACGACGTCAACGCCAGCTATCTAATCTAAATAGCTTGTTGCTACAGATCATGAACTATACAACCGAGGAGACCGAATGATGATAAGAAAGCCTGCATTCCCCCATCTCACGACATGTATCAATTTGTCGTGCCTCGAAGACTAACCCGACAATGAAGAACATCATCCTGGCTGCCGCCCTTGCGGCTAACGTTGCTATTGCCGCACTGACATCTGGCAAATTCACCGCTCTGTCTTTCAACGTCGCTGGTCTTCCTCAAATCCTACAGGGAAACGAGGTCCCAGGTGACAAGACCGAGAACTCGAAGCTGATCGGCAGCTTGTTTGCGAAGTACGGTTACGATATCATCCATGTGCAAGAGGACTTCAACTACCATGCTTCCATCTACGAGACCGACAACCACGCCTTCCGCACTGCAACCTCTGGAGGCGTGCCATTCGGTAGTGGCCTTAACACTCTTTCCACCGGCAGTTGGGTCGGCTTCCAGCGCATCAAGTGGGCTACTTGCTCTGATGCCTCTAGTAATGACTGTTTGACCCCCAAGGGCTTCACGTTCATGCGCTGGAACCCGTCCGAGGGTGTGTTCATTGATGTGTACAACCTGCACGCTGATGCTGGGTAAGTTTTGCACGCAGCAGTTACAGGAACAGAAGCTGACAGTAGAAAAGCGACGAACCCGGGGATCACGATGCTCGCAACGCCAACCTACAACAGGTTGCCGACTACATCAGCAAATGGTCGACCGGCAATGCCGTGCTTGTGTTTGGAGACACAAACAGCAGATACACCCGCGCATCCGACACTGCCCTTCGTACCGCGCTCAGGACACAGAGCGGACTGACCGATGCTTGGGTTCAGCTTCAGAAGAATGGTGTCAATCCCACGGCAGGCGCTGATGCTCTGCTTTGCGACAACCCATCCAAGAACAACACTTGTGAGACCGTCGACAAGCTTTTCTACCGTGGCTCCAGCATTGTCAACCTCAAGGCATCCGCCTTTACCTACGACAGCAACAACTTCTTGAACACCAACCCTAAATACCCGGGTGCCATCCTCTCCGACCACAACCCCATCCTCACCACTCTCGACTGGTCTGTATCCTCTTCACTTCGCCAAAGTGCCTTCTCCGGCGGCCCATCCGGCACCTGGTTCAACAGCTTGCCCAAGCTATCTACAACCCCAGCCGCAGCATCTGTGATCACTTTCCGCGGCGCCGACCGCCTCGACTCAGTCGGCATCAAGCTCGGAGATGGTACAAGCTTCTCCTACGGCGGAACTGGCGGGACTGCCGTCTCTTTGACGCTCAACGCTGGTGAGCGCTGGACTAGGACTGTTCTCTGCACTGGTCAACGCAATGGCGAGACCAGGAACTTTTACATCCAAGCTGTCACTAGCACTGGCAGGACTCTGCAAGCCGGCACCAAGACTGGCTCCTGTACTACTTTCAATGCGGATGCTGGCTTTGCTGTTGTGGGCTTCATGGGTCAGTCTGGCGATGGTGTCGACCAGCTGGCGTTGATCTATGGCAAGTACTAAAGAGATTCACGCTGTGTGCGACAGGCATTGTGAGATCAAGTCTGAAGTCGTGCAGCAATCTAGTCTAGCTTCATTACTCATTGTCGCATCCTAGCTATCGTGATTCACCCCAATAATCCCTCCACCCGTCATAAAGTCATGAAATACCCGGCTCAAAACATCTAAGCAGCCGGGTAAGAAAGCGCAAACACCTTCTTAATGTCCTCAAGACCATACCCCATCGTAACAGCAAGCTGCAACAGAACTCTCGCCTTCTGTGGATTGTAGAAGCCAGACGCCACAGAATACCCTCTGCTACCACTAGGCACAAACCCATCCGGGCTCCTATGGCTCGAAACAATCGGCACGCCCGTAGCATTGAACAACGCACCGACAGCCTCACTAGCCTTCCCCGAAAGTCCACCGGCGCCCATACCTGCGAACACAAGTCCTTGAGCCCCGGAGGCCACAGCGTAGGAAGCGAGATCTGGAGCCATGTCTTGGTGCGCGTAGAGAATGTCGATCTGAGCCAAGTCGGTGGTGTTTGCGAGGTCGAAGTGGGTTGCGCCGATGGGTTTGGCGGGCTCGTAGTAGAAGTAGGGGACTTGGTTGATGTAGAAGCCGAGCTGCCCTGCTTCTGTCGAGTAGAAGGTGTCGAGGCTGTTGGCGCTCATTTTGGTGGTGTAGAAGGCGGAGCCGATGCGGCTGGGGGTGTGTTAGCGGAGCTGTGATTGCTGGAAGTTTGATGAATGTGTAATTGTAGGAGACTTACTCGTTTAGGGAGATCATGACGCCACGGCTTTTTGCGTTGTCGCTGCTCGCGAGAGTGACGGCTTGGAGGAGGTTCAGGGGGCCATCTGCGCTTAATGCTGTTGCAGGCCTCATTGCGCCTACGACGACGACAGGCTTGGTTGAGTTGATGGTCATCTGCAGGAAGAAAGCTGTCTCTTCAAGAGAGTCCGTGCCGTGGGTGACAACGACACCAGACACTTCCTCCTTAGCCAGCTCTGCAGTGATGCCGTGAGCCAGAGCCAGCGATATCGTCTCGTTGATCGAGCCACTTCCCACATTGGAAGTCTGGTAGCCCGCAATATTCGAGATATTGAGAATCTCAGGAACTGCATCGATCAAGGCTTCTACCCCGAGACCGATGGAGTAACCGACAGTCTGCGTGTTGCTTGAGCCCTGCGATGCGATCGTTCCACCGGTGGCGAAGATTGTTACATTGGGCAGAGAGGCATTGATGGATGTTTGGACATCCTGACGTGTGAAGAGGTGATGAGGGGCGTGTGTCGGCCATGTCTCACGCTCGATGGGCGATGCTGAGGCAGTGGCCAATCCTGTGAGTAAGGTGGTAATTGAAAGCTTCATCTTGGTTGAACTGGACAAAGCGAAGAATGGTCAACGATCGAAGAAGTTTTCCTACAAATCATCCGAGCATGTCCATACGCTTTATAGAAATGTTGGAACAGGCCCTACCTTCACCAAGCACAGCCATCCGATCTTACATCTCCTTATCTGCGGTGGAGGCTCATGAGCGGAAGTGCTTGCTGCGTGTGCCGTCCATCGTTATCGCAGAGCGGGCAGCGATGTCGGGTAGCAGTGGAGAACACCTTTGGAGATGTTAGGTAAGGCATCATGCAGGCCTGCGTGATTATTGTAATGCTTTCTTATCCGTTATCGGTCTGTTACACAACGCCAAGAAGATATGTTCTCTTGGTATGCTTCTGCCGAGCCGCTAGAATTGCGACGATGACGATTATGCAGATCGTACCGTGGTACCTGCGGAACTTCACAGTATCAATATGTTTACATCTTTACGAACATTGCACTGTGCGAACCAGTGGCTCCCAGAGAGGTGCACAAAACCTCGTATGCACCCGACTGCGCATGGTGAGCCTTGCTACTTCTCGCCGTCAGAAGACATGAACATCTCAAGAACCTAGCGACGGCAGTGAATGGAGCATGCAGCTTCATAGATAGCAAAATCCTAGTTGTCCTTCAGAATATCGATGTAGGTAACATCGAGAAGTGTTGATGAATTCCATCGACCTTCGCCGGATTCGGCAATGGAACAAAGAACAAAGCACTCGCCAACCCGAAACAATGCCTCTTCTAGGCTGAGGGTAAATACGCTGCATTTCTTTCCAATCTACCAACATCGGCTCGCAGGTACTATCTTTTCATGTAACTAATATGGCGCCGAAGCGAAGCGTTGCCACTGGTCCGACCGGAACAGCCAGACGTGGCCGGTCAAGTGCGAGAGGCCACGGCAGGGGTAAGAACAACAGTACCGAGCATGCCAGAGTCCTCAGCGATACCACCGAAGAATCTGTGGCCCAATTACAGACTGAGCAGCCGACCCCTACCCAACCGAAATCGCAACATCGTGCTGTGCCAAACTCGAAAAAGCGGCCTTTCCAGGATGAAGAGCAAAGTGCCGCCACAGCAAAGCGCGAGACTCGGGCGCAAGCTGCGAAGAGGGCCAAAAACCATCACACAGTCGATGGAGAGCCATCATCGACACAAGCAAGCAAGATCTAGGCTCACGACCAGACTGCAAACACCCTAGGACAACAAGATGTGGCCTTAGATGCATCTTCAGGGCCCTCCGCATCTCACATTCCAGACGTTTACATTCCAAGTCTCAGCTTACTGTTCTTTGTCCACCTCGCTGAGCTAGACACTGATACAGATACTGAGAGTGTCACTCTAAACCTCATCAACCTTACACTTACTGACAGCAATTGGCACGGGGGTCTCTCTGGTCTTGTGCAGCCAGTGGCGTGTTTCCTAATCGCCAGCCTACTCACACGCAAGCAAAATCTGGTAGAGGACGTCGCAGCCAGTGTCGAGATATTCGGTCTCGAGTATCAGCAGCTAGTGGAGGGATATCGTCTGCTTTGGGAGTGGCGAGACAATCTGAGCGGAGTAGTCGGAGCGTATGCGGAGAGACTGGTTGAGCTTCCTGATCCAGGGCTTCTCCTTGGACATGGCGAGGATGGAGGTAACGATTCAAGGGTCCCTGAGTTTGACGAAGAGATAAATGACAGACCCGAGCCACAGCCATTCATACAGGCTGTGGAAGGTTGATTGTAGATCCGATCGTAAAACATAGATTTGACAGCCTAGGCCACCAACCCTAGAGGGAAGCCCTCCAAACTCCAAAGTCACTTGCAGTGCTCTCAACATCTTGTGACGTCTTTAGTAGAAGACCATAGTGACTGATGCGGAGCCTGTAGACGCGCCTGACGCCTTGATTGTTGCGGGCTCGTGAGGTTTATTTCCGCCATTTCGCAGCTCGACTGCACTGCCTTCGCACAACGACGACACACCCTCGATCGATCGCTTACCTTGGGACCTTGCCACTCTACAATTGCAAACAACGACGCACAACCACTATCTACCACCAGTAGCAATATTAAACAACTCGACTGCCCTACCAGAATGGCTGCCACCAACGCATCTAGCGATGTGTTCTCCACCTGGAAGCTCTGCGAGAACATCCTGAAGTTCCTGCCGTGCGACGACCTTGTCCGTGCTAGACGTATTTCTGTTACCCTCAAGAAGGCGGTCGACCAGAGCCCAGCTTTGCGGCAGTCCCTCTTTCTGCAACCTCGCACAGAAACATCAGTTTGAACTATCAAAACTTGCCCAAGTGACTCGGGTAGGGACTCAAGCTACGGCGACAAACTCCTCGCGGGGTCGAACATGGCTCGTTACGTCAAAGAAGCGATCTCGGAAGGTGAAATTGCGACTGAGATACCCATTCTTGAACTTTACCCGGAGCTCAAGTTGTTTCGCCTGCACTCGGTTCGTCACATCTCCTGGCACTTGCGCGACTGTGCACGAAGGAATTCGTTCTACAATACAACTGTAGTCTGGCTCGACAGCATTAGCGATCAAATAGCGGGCATTTCGCGTCACTCCAGTCTGGACAAGATGTTACTCGGCCAGCCTCCAGTATGTCAAGCCAGGGTCGCTCTCAAATGTCTTTGCACACACCCGCTCACTTCGAGTTGCCCTGAAGAGCACTTTGACCGTAATGGCAGAATCGCTATTCGCAACGACAGCGGACTCACGTTCGGTCAAGTCCGCGACTGTGTCCAGTTCGCACGTCAGCAGTGTGCGACAGCACGCTTCGACTACCTCCTGATCGGCAAGGGACTGCTGGTTACTAGAAGAGAGAAGCAGTCCGTTGAGGCTGCCGGCCCACTGTTGTGGGAAAGCAATTCATTCCTCGCCGCCTCGTTGGCCACTATCGAAAGGCTCGAAATTGTTGTATAGGCAGTGTTCAACGCCTCAAGGGATCATTGAAGTTGGATGTGAAGAGTGCGCTGGCAGTGCATTGCGTTATGGATAAGAGCGTCGAGCGAAATTAGTATAACATGAGAGAAGAGAACTCTAGTGCGAGTTCCTGTTTTTCTTTTGTGATCAATTCGCTTTCGCGGTTGGATCGTGGGAACGACGGCGTTTACGGAGGTCTCTGCGTTTAGGACTTTAGGTACATAGGAGACTTACAGGTTTGCCGCGTTCATCTCAGCAAAGGCTCATATCCAAATACTCATGAAGCTCAGAAACTGTGATTTGGGAATTTTAAGCGTTTGTTGTCTTCGAATCCTCTTCTCAAGTCGTCTTCACGTGAACCCAGTCTGGGTCAAAGGTATTCACAGCCAAATGCGCCAATTTTTCAATATTCCAGACAGTACTCTCTTTGTACTAAGGCTCCCAATTGCTCTCAATATTTTGGAATGCTTGAGAACCGATTCCGAGTTTCACTTGTTGGTCTCTATGATGTTGAGATCTTTTGCTCAACTTGCGCTTCGTGTGTACCTGAACAACAAATTGATACCCATGCCCTTCACTTATGCCACGACCTATCGCGTTATTCATGGATTTTTCACCTTGCCCCAATGTTACGGGCTGTGGGCATCGATGCGATCGACGTCATGGTGTACCATCAAGTGAAGTCTTGTCACTCGCCGCGGGCTTGAACCAGCCTTTGACTCGGTTTGCGGCCTTTCACTGATGGTCTACCAACAAGTCGCATCGTTCTGATTGCGCCACGCCCACGTGAGCTCATTCCCCACTCCAGACCAGACAATATTCTATAAAATGCACCCTCTTTCCCATCGCTTGACATTTACCGCCCAACTCTAAGTGCAGTTACTAAGCAAGACTAGTCTGACGCATACGCCAACCCACCACACCAAGCCGAAGCTAAACTTTTCACCAACAAGACCATTCATACGTCCCTAATCACTGCAGCAAGATGCAGGACAATACCATCTCTGGGAATACAGTCTCTCGAGACTCGAAATGTCGCCTTCCTGGTTCACGGCCGGAGCTTTGCACGAGCATTCGCCCTGTTGAGGATGCCTCCAACACGATCGAAATCTGCGAACAGATCCTCGAGTACTTCCCTTGCGCTGATCTAAACCGAGCAAGACGTGTCTATTGCCAATCAACGTAGTCATCAGCCAATCGACACCCATGCGAAAAAGATTATCTGTACGCCTTGCCTCTACCAGATCCTCTGGGTGAACCCCAACGACACTCTACTCACTAGAATATACGCGGAGAGCCATATTGCTGCAATGAAAGCGAAGGGTCGCTCAATGGACAAGCTTGTGGTCTACAAATTGCACCACTACTCGAAGTTAACATAAGGCATAGACATAACGACAATCTGACCGTTCGAAACAACGACGGCACCAAGTCAAAAGACATACGCGCAGCGGTGAAGGACTACCTCATCGAGAATGCTTACGACAGGTATTGGATCCCATGCAGCAGTACAGCCACTTTCATCGAGCGCATAGCACATATCTCGCAGGCTCAGCGCCATCATGGATCATGAAAAGTGGTCGAAGCATGATCTACAACCACATACAGATTCTCTTCGACTGTGTCTGCCTTTGCATCGTCATTGCTGTCTCCTTCAGAGTATACATAAAGTTGACGATCAACATTATCGACATCATCATCTGGGTAAGAATCCTTGCTTTGCTGAGAGATTGCGCAAGTTTCTCCATCATACGGACTCCCGCTGTGAGCGTGCTCTCTGGAAGATGTCCCAGAGAAAAAAATCCTGCGCTGTAAGCGCACTCTGAACTTTGACAATGGAGCACCGCTCAACACGGAATAGAAACTCACACTGGAGAGAATTGAGCCACCGCCGAGACTAATGACCTCATTATGCGAAGTTGGACTCATGAGAGCTTGAGCTCGACAGGATCTGGAAAGGATAACGTTAATGTAGGGAAAGGCTAGGGAGCTATCAAAAGTACGTAATGAATAGAAAAATGGAAAGTACGTAGTACCTTGGGGTAAATTCTTTTTTAATACGAAGGAAAACCTTGAGGTAGTCGAGAAAGGAAAACAGAGGCCTTGAAGAGGAAGTTGAAAAAGAGAAGAATGATGAGGGATACTACTCCGGCAATCGAAGACGAGGTACATAAAGATTCTAAGGAGAGTATATACGAAAGCGAGAGTGATTATATTATTGCAGCTAGTAGTAGATCGACTCGAACGTGGAGAGGCTGGAATTTGGTCGACTCCCGGTATAATGACGTTATTGAAACGGTGGGTAGAATATGGGAAGCAAGTGAGTGCCCGACGGGTGAAAAGATGAGAACCGCGAAATACTTGCAGGATCATTCGGCAGGGTCAAAAGTTTATACTGATTCGATGCATATGGAAGAATATTGGCAGCAATGCAAAATAAAGACCGAGAGCCAAGCGGAGCTGTTAGATCGGGTCTCCAGGCGATCAGGCCTCATTTTCCGTGGCTCACTTTGTACTATTAAAACATGTTTTAACGAAGTAGAGGCACTAAACACCACTGACGATGCCGCCGCTAGTCGATGAAATATCTCTAGATTACCCGATCAATCAACGAGATTGTCTGGGTCGCCAGAGCGCAAATTCTTGCTTCAATTGCTCCGTTTACTCTGATGGCATACTGAGAGTTTGTCATCTAGCACAAAGAAAAGAAACAGCTCCTGAGTCATGTCCAATGACAAGGGTTGAGCCGGACGCGTCGTGGCATGAAGCGCGATACTCATGTGGTAGCCAGACAAGATCTGTGCCCTTATACTTGATCCAGGAGGACTTTACGTCGAGGGTGGACTGGAGTTTAGTGACAGGTTGTCTGTGCGTGCTGAGTATGGTGCCCAGATCCAGACGTCCAGTATCTGTCTCCAGGAAACACCCATCATCAGAAAAGGCGATCCTAGACACAGGCTTTGAAGTTCGATGAGCTTGCAATTCTTTGCCAGTTGCTGCATCCCAGAGCCTGACCGTCTTATCGTCTGAACCTGACGCCACTATCTTACCGTCTGGTGAGAAGGTTATAGCGCTAATCTCTGCAGTGTGTCTTGCAAATTTCAGCCTCTGGTCGCCTGTAGCCACATCCCACAGTATGACTGTGTTATCACCAGATCCCGAAGCCACGATGGTACTGTCCGGTGAGAAAGCTATGGCGAAGATTGAGCCATAGTGTGCTTGGAGCGTCATCATCTGTCTTCCTGTAGCTGCGTCCCAAAGCTTGACTGTCTGGTCCATGGAGCCAGATGCCACTGCTTTGCCATCTGGCGAGAAGGCTATAGCTTTGACCCGCTTGGTGTGTCTCTCAAGATGACTTTTTGCGACTGTAGTCGTGTCTGACAGCTTGATCGTCGTGTCTCCTGATCCTGACGCTAGTATCTTGCTGTCTGGTGAGAACGCCACGGTGTAGACAGAGCTACCACCTTCAAGCTTTAGTTTCTCTTTGCCTGTCATTATTTCCCATAGCATCACCGTCCCGTCCCCAGATCCTGATGCTACTGTCTTGCTATCGGGTGAGAAAGCTAGAGTGTTGACTTCTCCGCTGTGCCCAATAAGTTGTTGGCTCAACCTGCCTGTCGCAACATCCCAAAGCCGGACTATGTTGTCCTCTGATCCTGTAGCTACCGTGTCGCCCAAAAGCGAAAATCTTGCAGCAAAGACAGGGTCACTATGTCTTTCAAGCTCCATCCTCTGTTCGCCTGTTGAAACATCCCAAAATCTCACAGTCTTATCAGCTGATCCTGATACTATTGTGTGGCCATCGGGTGAGAAAGCGACCGTAAGGACTCTATCGTCGTGCCCTTCGAGCCTCTGCCGCTCTATGCCTGTTGCTGTATCCCATAGCCTGATCGTCTTATCTCCCGATCCCGAAACTACCATCTTGTCATTTGGCGAAAACGCTACAGTGTTCACAGACTTAGAATGCCCCTCAAGCATCCTCTTCATGTCACCCGTCGCTGTATCCCATAAACGAATCGTCCTGTCTCTTGACCCTGATACTATCATCGTACCATCTGATGAGAAAGCCACAGAGCTGACAGCATCATCATGCCCTTCAAGCTTTTGTCTCTCCTTGCTAGTAGTAGCATCCCACAGCCTGATGGTGTTGTCTGCGGATCCAGATACAACAATTCTGCCATCTGGCGAAAAAGCTGTAGTAGTAACGTTGCCATGATGTCCCTCGAGCTTCTGTCTTTCTGCGCCCCAACGGTCGGGCACGCGAGGCATTAGATCGAAGTATCTCTGCAGACTTTGACCGAACATCTGCCTCGTATTGCTATTAGCTGGGGCGAAGAGCAATGATGACATGTATATCTGCATTGGTACTTCATCAACGATGTGACAATTGCAAAGTGAGAAGCGACTCATATCTTCAAGCAAACTGCGCAAGTTCTCCCCACAATCGGGCTTTTGGCGTCATGTCAGCGCGTTGTACTCGTTTAGATATGAGTACACAACTTACATCAACAACAGCCTGTAAGGCGTCCAATATTGAAACAACTTCAGAAACCTTTCCCAGCCAGCTCAAGGCCTCCATCCAGTGGAGGAAGTGGCTTTTCAGGAATTGATGAACGCGGCCATCATCGTTCACTAGTTCACCGCTTTCCACAATGTGTTGAGTCCAGTAGCTGCAAGCGTATGCAACAGCCTCAGGCAAAGAGGTCTTCACCGTACAACGTGCCACTTTCGATCTCTGCATACCTTGATCCGAGACTCCACAGAGATTCTCTCTTAGCACACCAGACTCCAGTAAGCTGATACAGTGTAACCCGAGTGCACCATGTCTTTCCTTCAGTTCGATACAGAATCTGCTCTCGTGCTTTAGGTCTTGGTCGATAAGAAAGTCCCGGAACGACAGGTGGAACAACGTGATTGGCAACATACGGTCCGTCTTGCCATCTGCAGTTTGCGGGATATTCAGCACTGAATGTAAGGGTCGAAGCACACGCCCAATCTCTCCAGCCTCGACTGTGAGCAATCTTGCAAGTGCAGAAGTCGATAAAGGATTGTAGACCAAGATGATGCACCCAACAACGCGCTTAAACTGGAAAATGTATTGCTCCTGTGAAGCTTGACTGATTGGATTGACGATTTGCTGGAGGATCGGAAGGTATGTACCCTTGAGACCAGAGAAGGAGGTATCCTTGCTTTGTCGCAACATCGTGGCCAGGTTCCGTTTTGGGTCAAACGAGATATATCGAGAGACGGTGAAGGCGAAGATGAAAAGTGGCATTGCTTGTTCGACCAAAGTGCATATGCTTCGTTCACCCGGCCAGTCAGCCGAGAGCTCATCATCATGGTGCAGACTGTCGTTTCTTATTTCGGCAAACTGGTCCTCGTAGAAAAGACGAATATCATTCGCAATGGATAACTTTTGAGCTTCCTCGAGCTGGATATCGTGATGTAGATCTCCGGACAATGTCGCAAATCCGAGCTCGACTGGCAATTCGGGCCTGCTCGTAACGAAAACACGCAATCGGAGCGAATTTTTTTCTCCTAGCTTTGACAACAAAAGTATAATCGTCTTGATGTCTTCACTGTTATCGCATTCGTCAAGAGCGTCGATCACAAGTACGACACTCGCTGACAGTGAGCTGCCTCGGGGAATATTCCGAACAGGGTGAAGTAGGAGTTGATCAAATTGAGTTTTCAAATATCTGTCGCAAAGAAGAGAATCTTGTTCGAGAGAAGCTGCAATGCCGGGTGCAATCGCTGGGAAGAAGTCCGCAAGTTGCCGAGCGATTGTCGGGAATAAAAGTCTCGCATGACTTCTCTCGGCACGACCTCTCTTGAAGAAGAAACTAGCTCCTAGAAGATGATCATCATGGAGCTTTTGCGCAACAGTGCGGGAAATCGTGGACTTCCCAGTACCAGCCTTGCCGCAGAGCCAGAAGATGCTTTTGCTAGTCGTATCACTTACCCAGCCAGCGATTTGCTCTAGCAATTCGGTACGGGTATTTGGCAAGCATTGCGATAGTCCTCCTTCGGCTGATGAGTTATGCATTGCCTCTCCAGCGGTTCGCAGCTTGCCCAAGTCGACTTTCTCTTGTATCTTCAGCACACTCGCATGGACACCGTGGATCTCGTCAAGGTTTCGCAGCTGTGCTTCCAAGTTGACCCGACTATCACAAATTCTGGCCTCTTCGCTAAGTCTTACGCACAGCTTGTCGCACTCTGCCTCAAATTGTATCAGAATGCTAGAGTCCCATAGAGCTTTGACGGCACGGCCAAGGCTTCGCTGTTTTTGAATGCGAACTGCGTGCGCTAAGAAGCGCAAGTTGTGGGCAAACAATTTCACCAGAGCTGCACGAAAATTACTCGTTGCAGGTGAGGGTGAGAAGTGACCGTATACATCCAGGTATACATTGAGCCGATTGCCGATGTAGAGAGATACTTCCATGCCAGTAATAAGAGCGCCTCGTTGGTCGCATTCAGCTAATATGACCTTTTGCAGAAGGCTTTCAGTCTACGTTTCGACAGATAGACACATAGGCTAGGATATCACATACCTCGAGAATGGTCCGAATGCCTGCCCAAGGTAACCCAATTTGGACGGGGTCAGCATTGGAGGCTACGTCTATCACAGACTTGAACTTATCTAGGAATCGTAACACCTTGTCCATTTGCTCGGACAGATATATTTTGCGGCCCTTGTACCACCACGACCATCTTTCATCTTCACATTGCCGCTGAAGCTTCTTCGCACAACCATGGGCTTCTTCAAAAGCGGCTGCAATACCGGTAGCGTCCTTCGGCAGCAAGCTACGTATCGTGGCCCGATCTCCATGACTAAGCTCTTCAAGCGCCTCTGCAAGTATGCTGCTATGGATTCTTGCGTCCGCAGAGTGTTGCGGTCGTGTTCGAGCTGGCGTTGCTGTTGATGGAGTTCCGATGTTCGCCGATCGCGAAACGGTCTTGCCCAAGATCGTGCGGATCCGATCGCGCCTCCTCGGAGGCTGTGGGGTGAAGCTCATCTCGTCACTTGCTCGCTGAGGTCTCCATCCACCTGGGAATCGTGACTTATCCAGGGGAGATGTTGAGATGAGTGGTGCAGAGATTGTTACGGTAATCCTGCTTGCGGGCTGGGCTGTGCTGCTGTGATGAGATGCAGGCAAGGCTTTAGCTTATTCGCTTCATTTAAGCGACTCGACTAGTCGACATGCAGCAATCTCGGCGACTCCAGGCAACTTTTTCCGTTACTCATAAAGTAGTGTATAAAGAAATCGCATGATGAATCAGAGCGATAACTTTGCCCCTAGGGTCGCTTGACAGATGGTAGTATGAACGATGCTCTTGTGGAGGCTATTTCAGCGTGTCAGGAACAAGTCAATGAATCACGCGGCGATTCATACTTGGCCTTTCGGTAAAGCCATCAATCGGTACTGACGCATGGATCCATCTCTCTTCCCAGACAAGGACACCATCAAGAAGGATTTTTTAGTCAGTCTCGTCAGTTTTGGTATGTGAGACCCCAGTTGAGGAGCAATTCCAAGATCATCGGCAAGAAGTCCGGTTCAAGATCGCGGACTTCCTGCCGTGCATCTCGGAAGATGGTAGATAAAAGAGCAGCAATTCGAAAGGTTGCAATTTTTCACTTCTCATACAACCATAACACCCACAGCCTTGTGCTAACTCTCAAACTAAATTGAAATTAAGATAGAGCCTCAAATTAAACCCGCGATATCTCTTTGCGACAAATCCTACACCCTCCCAACCGGCCCCACCGTCGTAGTTTGCATCAATGGCTTCGGTCCCGAATACCTCACCTCTGGACTCGAAAAGGGCATCTTACCAATGATAGCCGCTTGGGTCGACAAAGGGCTACACATCACAGCGAAAAGCTCAATGCCATCTGTGACTAATACCAACAACGTCCTTATCGTCACGGGCATGCTGCCTAGCGTCCACGGCATTTCCGGGAACTACTACCTCGACGAAGCTACGGGCGAGCCACGTATGATACTTGATGACTCGACCATGAGGGGCTCTACGATCCTGGAACGAATGGAAAATGCTGGCGTACGTGTCGCTGCGGTAACGGCCAAAGATAAATTGAGGCGGATCATCAATCACGGCTTAAAGCCTGAGAACGGTTCTATTTGCTTCTCGGCGCAGAACGCGAGCGAGTGCACATTGGCAGAGCATGGCAACTTCGATGTTAAAAAGTGGCTGGGACGCCCGGCTCCCGAGCAGTACTCCGCCGACCTATCGCTGTTCGTTCTTGACGCCGGAGTCAAATTGCTAGCGGAGAACCGCGCGGATTTCTTCTACTTGACGCTTTCGAATTACGTCCAGCACAAGCACGCTCCAGATTCGCCGAAGGCTGACGAGTTCATGCAAGCCATAGACACTGGTCTCGGTCAGCTCGAAAGGTTAGGTGCCAAAGTCGCTGTCTCCGGAGATCATGGCATGAGCGCCAAAGCAAAGGTCGACGGCGAGCCGAGCGTGCTGTTTTGGGAGATTTCCTCAACGAGCGATAGCCCGATGCTGATGTTCGAGTCATCTACCCGATTGCAAACCCGTTCGTCAAACACCATGGCGCACTCGGCGGTTTTGTCCGCGTTTACATAATGGACGATGCTTTCGAGGGCGTCGAAGACATCATCAAAGCCTGCAGCAAACTACCGGAAGTCGAAGTTGCCTGCAGCGGCAAGGAAGCAGCTATCTTAGGTAGGCAGAACGATGTCCTTCGGGGTTACAGCACCGACAGAAGCTGCTGGAAATATCCCCAAGTCGGAAGCGAGGTTCAGTGTAGCATCGTTAGCGTCGCCCAGCGGTGCGGTTCCAACACGAATTGCACGAAATGGATCGGGCACATTCGAATGGGCGACGGAAGAAGCGCCTTCAGATATCGGAGTGCCATTGGTCGTTTGTCTGCCTGACTGCTGTGCTTGCTCGAGAGCCTCTAGACGTTGCTCGACTTTTTATTTCCATCTACACGTAGGGAGTCAGACAAATTATCGATTGTTTAGGCCAAGAATAGCATACGATGCGTCATCTTCTAACAGCATTTGCAAGCTCTTGTTGACAGTGCAAGACAGCCCGCGAGTCTTGCAGCAGGCGTAGGGAGAACGGCTGGTCGCAACGTTACACTTGACCTTGTAGAAGAAAAATCAGTACATCGGACCCACAGACCATTGGCCATGTCTCTGCACCTTCAGCTTCCGACAAGACACGCACGCGGTGATCTTCCTGCTAATGTCCGGCGGCCCTGGGTGGCAGCAGGTGTTGGTCAACAGCTGGAGTGGCTTGGAAGGGTTTCCAAAAAGGCAAGAACTACTATGTCAAACCGTGCAACTGCCCAGTACAATGTGTGGCTTTGTTCAAGTTCTGGCGCATTGTGCAATGTCAAGAGATGTCCACGATTGTTTGACAAACAAATATCGCATGGTAAAGTAGGGTTAGGGTTGTTGTCATCTCCAATCGAATGCAATATGGCTCATCCTGTGTCATGCTTACATTCAAATTCTGCAGCGTAGATTTCTTCTGTATCGAATGCCGTTGGAAGCAGGCATTTTACTCACCGTGGGCTATGGCTGATAATGGATGCGAAGCACCCACTACGTCCAGCTACAAGTCTGACACGAAACGGTTAGGCGAAGGCTGGACCGTACATGCTTTGCTTATAGAGAGGACTTTCCCAAGACACAGGCGTGCGTAAGAATTGCATGTACCGTACCGCTCGTGCTTTACTATTGCTCGAACAGTGCCACAACAGACGGTTTGTTCTAGAAGGATACATGTACCTGCGGTAGACGTAATGCCTCGAATGTTCTCAGCCTCCACCTCGTTATCAAAGCGAGACTTCTCACTCGCCACATCGTAAAAAAAATACAGCGATTGCGTACGCTCGCAGGCAGCAACTGTAGGATGGGCCCACTCTTGCTTTCTGCATATACGACTGTGGCAAAGCAAAGCGTGGCTGGCTATAGTTAGTGACATGTAAGCTTTAAGTTATGCTCGCGGGCGCTTGCGGGTTGGTTCTGGTTAGCGCGCGGCGCGGAAAGCGCGACTGCGCCCCAGCAAAAGAACCCTTGGTTCTGGAGCTGCGCGGCGCTCTCACGGCATCTTACTACATACTTCATACATCATCGCCAGGAAATATTTTGTTGCGAGAAGGAAGACTTCTTGCTCAAACTCCATACTCTTTACTGGCAATTGTACACCCGGCTATCGCGCTGAGACATTGCTTGAAACTCGCATACCAGAGCGCCCAACACGCAACTTCAGGAGTAAACACGCCAATACTGGATAAATATCACCACTTTTAGGCACCAGCAATCATGGCCGTGAGTGGAACCGAAATACCTGCTATGCGATCTTTGTCAGGCGACAGCATCAACGGAAACGATAGCAGCCCCTATTTCCAGGAACTCTAGCTGATAGACCGCGACAATGCAGTACAACAACACTTACGGCGGCGGCTACGGCCAGTCTAACCCTTACGACAACGCGCCTCCACCTCAGTATGGTATGGCAAGCTCTCGCCGACCTCGCTAAGTAAAAGCGCTTACACTCCTCATAGGCCAGCAACCCGTAGAAATGCAGAACATTGGCCAGTCCGACAACCCTTACGCGCAACAACAAAACCCCACAGACCCCAATGCCATCCTCAACGACTGTCGCGCTGTCGGCCGCGCGATCGATGACCTCGAATCTCGCCTCGCTGCTCTCCAGCGCAGCCAGCGCCAATTCATCTCCTCCTCTGGCGACTCCAGCAAGGAAGTTGACGCGCTCAGCGCGGACATTATGAGTGGATACCGTGGACTCGCCGACCGTGTCAAGCGCATCAAGTCTCGCCCTGAATCTCAAGATCCCAGAAACAAGCCTCAAGTCGATGCGCTCGACCGCCGTATTCGCAAGGCTATCAACGCATACCAGCTAGTCGAGACGCAGTTCAGGAAGGATGTGCAAGAGCAGCAGCGCAGACAGTTCCTCATTGTCAGACCCGACGCGACCGAAGAGGAGATTCAAGAGGCCACTAGTGAAGGCGCGGATACCCAGATCTTCCAACAGGCGCTCATGAACTCTGACCGTCGCGGCCAGGCGCAGAGTGCCCTCTCGAACGTTCGCCAGCGTCATGCCGCCATCCAGCAGATTGAGAAGACCATGCTTGAGCTTCAGCAACTCTTCCAGGACTTGGATGCGATTGTCATGGAGCAGGAGCCTATGGTGCAAAATGTTGAACAACGTGCTATGGACACACACGAGCACCTGGAGCAAGGAAACGTGCAGCTTGACCGTGGTATTCAGAGCGCCAGGGCTGCGCGTAAAAAGAAGTGGATCTGCTTCGGAATCTGCGTTGCCATCATCTTGGTGATTGTCATCATCATCCTGATTTGGGCTGGTGTGACTGGCAAATTCGTGAGTCCTCACTGGGCATAAATTGACAAGACACAGCACTAACAGTCATGACAGAGCAGCGGCAACAAGAACAACAGCGGCAACTAGATGCAGCCATCAAAGGAAGGAAAGCCCGAAACACCCACGCCTGTTCTACACCCGTCCCTTCCGCACTATTCCACTCGCGAATCCGCTTTCTTCGGGGCTCTGCACGAAACACCATCTATCTCATCTGTCACTTTTCTCCGATATTAAGATCCCCAGCAAACTCTCTTCTGCGATACCACTTGGCTTGGGTTCAATTACATTTCTGTCGGCCCTGCAGGACTACTACGAGGTCGTTTTATCCGACTTCTTGAACAAGGCGCTGTGGATGAATACAGCTGCCTGAGGTCGAAGTCTTCTCGTTGTGATGAGACATGTACCTCTGTTCTTCCATACTTTTTTTTTTTT
>LJJI01000320.1:0-19637 GCA_001553865.1 Cladosporium sp. BSL10
TAGATTGTATTTGATCTTTTACTATACTTCTTTTGTTCCATTCGCTGTAGTACACCTTGCAGAACCTAACGGCCATCCTACGAGCATTGGACCAACTACGCCGCAGTTGAATATAGTCGCTCTCTTACCCCTAAGGCCTAAGGCGTAGCTAGACCTTGTGCGTACGGATCTGAACTCAGTTTACTAGGTGGAGGCAAACTCCACTATAGTAGCTCTATATGTGTTTGTATAGTAGATACGCTAAATCCCTATCTTGTTCTCGTTAAGTACAGATATAGTATAATCACTATATAGCCTAGTATATTTATTCATCACGTTCAATATGCCTATAGCTTCTTATACTATAATACAGTCTATATATCTGTTTATCTCTATATGTAGAATGTTCTTAAATACAAATAAAAGCTCAATGTTTTCCTAAACTCCTCCTTAGCTATGTGTAATGTTACTATCGTAAGGTAGCTTTACATTTGATTTTCTAGCGTTGTCTCCGGATTTAAGAGGAGATAAAAGGACATACCGTTACAAGGTACATAACAATAACGAAAACATAGGATAGTTTAGAGCGTTTAGGATTGCTTTATTTACGGTAGTCTAGGGTATAGAATCACTTATCTATACGTAAGTAGCCTACCTAGATTATATTTGACCTTTTACTATACTTCTCTTATTTCCTTCGCTATAGAGCTCTTTATAGAACCAAATCGTTACCCTACGAGCATTAGACCGACTACGCTGTAGCTAAACATAGTCGCTCTCTTATCCCTACGGTCTAAGGCGTAGCTGGACCTAATACGTACGGATCTAAACTCAGTTTAGTAGTAGGGGCGAGCCCTACTATACTACTAGACTATAGAGAGAATATCTAAGTGTCTATGTTTGTATAGCTATAACGAGATAGTACTATCAGAATTCTAAGTTTATAACTTAACTATGTTTCATCATTTTTTATTACAGCTATAATAGTAATCATCTTAGGTGTGAAAGGCAAGCCTTGAGAGATAAGACTTAGGCGTAGCCTAAGCGCCGATAAGGAAGCCGACTCCTTTTAACAGGTTTCCATCTTAGAATTACCTTACCCCTATATCGAACTTGTTGAATACCAAAGTGAACCCTAGCGTATGCGGCGTTCTCCCGTGACATTGGGTGAATTTTACGTTAGCTAAGTCTACTTTGTAATTCAATAAGCTCGATGTAAAAGTAAAGTAATTATTAAATAAGGTATGGAGTGAAAATCGATTCCTACTCTACATTATTACCTATTGTTAGAGAACAACCCCTCTGATTGTTCATACAGTTAAGCTTGAGCAGTACAAGATCTAGCAACGCTGCACGTTTCAGGATGAAGAGCAAGGTGAAATGGATTCTTCTTCCGTTGTTTCCTGTCTCAACTTTTGCTTGATGGTTTGCACGTCACGGCATAGATGGGATAGAACCAAGGGTCACTCAAGTTAGTCGCTTAGCTCAGTCTGGATGTTGTCGTTTTTGAGAAACGAACCTCTCTCAACCGCAGTCCAGAAGAAACTAGAAGCATGCCGATTATCAATCTCAATGCCACCGTGTGACACTATAAGATTCATCCAATCATAGGAGAGCGGCGCGTACGCTGAAGCTCAGTGAAGCATTCAACAAGTTCGATACATGATTGAGAGAATTCCAAGGCGGGAGCTGTTGAAGGCAACACGGCTTTCAGATCCTTACGCGAGAGCGACGCGCACGCTGAGGTTAACTTTGCCATTCGACCAGTTCGATACAAATGCTATCTAAAACTTGGCCTTGGCCGGACCCTCGGTCTCAGCCTTCAGCTTGTCCTTCAGCACCCTTCTCAAGATCTTCCCGCTCACGCTCTTGGGGATTTCCTCGACGAACTTCACGCCGCCTCTCAGCTTCTTGTGATTGGCAACTTTCTTGCCCAGCCACTCGACGATCTCGGTCTCCAGCTCTTTCGATCCGGCGCCCTTCTTGGGCACCACGTACGCCAGTGGGACTTCCGACGCCAGCTCTTCCTTGTACACGCCGATGACGGCCACGTCGGAGATCTGGTCGTGCGAGGATAGGATGCCTTCGAGCTCTGCGGGCGGCACCTGGAAGCCCTTGTACTTGATCAGTTCCTTGATGCGGTCGGTGATGTAGAAGTTGCCGTTGGCGTCTTGGTAGCCGACGTCGCCGGTCTTGAAGTACCCGTCATCTGTGAGGGCGTTGCGGGTGCCTTCGGGGTTGTTGTGGTAGCCCTTGAAGACGTTTGGACCTTTGATCCAGAGCTCGCCGACTTGGCCCGCGGCCACTTCCTTCTCGTCGGCGCCGATGTACTTGGCCGTCATGTTGGGGAGGAGGGTGCCGACGGAGCCGATGGTGTCGTACCACAACGCCCACGGCTGCGTGTGTGTCGTTGGCGAAGTCTCGCTCAGGCCGTAGCCCTGCTTGATCTTCAAACCTTTGCGTTTCCAGACCGCGTCCACCAGCTCGCGTGTGAGAGGCGCTGCGCCCGAGTTCATCATGCGGATGGTGCTGAGGTCGTATTTGTCGACGCAAGGGTGTTTGGAAAGCAGGAGGACGACGGGCGGCACCACGTATGCGAATGTGATTTTGTGCTCCTGGACGAATTTGCACCAGGCTTCGATCTCGAACTTGGGCATGACGACGCACTTGTAGCCGGAGTAGATGCTCTGGTGTAGCAGGCAAGTGAGGCCGTAGATGTGGAAGAAGGGCAAGAAGGCGAGGATGCTGTCGCCTTCAGGTGCTTCCGGCCTGGGCTTCCAGCTGAGATCTGTCGACTCGCCATGCTTGATCTGGAGCACGTTCGACACGATGTTGCGGTGGGAGAGCATGACGCCCTTGGGCAAGCCGGTAGTGCCCGACGAGTAGACCAAGAAAGCGAGATCCTTGTCGGAGTCGACCTTGGTCCTGCGGTAGCGAGACGTACCGGCAAGGTTGCGGACAGAGCTGAAGTGCTTGAAGCGTACGGCGGGGTCTTTCTTGTCGCCGATCAAGATGATGCGGTCGTCGGGAATGCCCACTTGCTGAGCAGCCTTCCTGGCAGTCTCCAACTGGTCCCATTGTGTAACCAAAGCTTTCGCTCCGCTGTCTTTGAGCTGGAAGGCCAGTTCCTCAACGCTGTATCCTGGATTGGCGGGCGAGACCACGCCACCCGCCCAGAGAGCACCCCATGTCACCACGGGTGTGTCGATGCAGTTTGGTGTGTATAGTGCGATGACATCGCCCTTCTTCCATTCCCAGCTTCCTTTCAGGCCCTTGCCGAAGTCTGCCGCTGTTTGCTTGACTTGAGCGTATGTGTAGGAGCGGTTGCCGTATGGGTCGAGGTAGATGACTGTGTTGTTCTTGTCAGTTGGGTGTGCAATGCTGATGTGCTTCTTGTGTCAATGCTCACCTTTGTCGTCCGGGTACTCGCGGTCTTTGCGCTCGAAGAGGAAGTCCCAGAGTCCAATCTCGGGCACGGTGAAGGCTGGATAGCTCGATTCGGTAGGCATCTCGACGGTGTTCTTGAGATTATATCACGCGGGCGAAACGTACAAGCGAGACAGCAGAGAAGCAGCTGGCCACCGACGAGCCAAACATGTTTTCGAGAGAGCGAGACAGCACTCGGTCGCACGACCTCGGTCTACGCCCATGGCGGATTACGAGGGCAATGGCATGCTGCTTGTGCCGAGGCGCCTTTGGGCCATTGTATCCACCCGGCAGCACGGCACAGTCGGCTTTTCATTTGTCCCACGCGACCTTGACATGGCTAGTGTGAACCTTCGCCGCTGGGCTTGGTGACGTTTGCGGGGTTGCCGATATGGAGATTGTCTGAGCGGCGTCGATAAGCCAAACAACCCTAACCCGTAGAAGAGGGATGCGTCTATCTGGCAAGATGCCGAACATGTACGAGAACAATGGACGTCCACACTAGCAAATTGATATGTGATCTCACAGATAAAAGGCTCACGACTGCGGCAACAGGATTGGGGTGACGTGGAACGCGCAGATCTACATGTCGCTCAAGCGGTGTCGCGATTTCGGACATAATACATGAGCTACATACATCGACATACAGGATCCATCCGTGTGTCTGCGTCTTGTGTCGACGAGACTCGCACAGCTTTCGCCTCATGAATATCTGATGACTTGGTCGCAATCGGACCGCAGACGTTTCTTCCCCCTATAGTCGATCATTTACCGTGCTAACAGGATGCTCGGAGAACAAGCCTCATAGATCATAGGAAATTTGCCCGAAATCCTCGATCCCAATCAGAGAGTTGATCGCGAACCCGTCCAATCTGTCTAAAGACCTAAAAGAACAAGACCCAAAGACGCTGCGGCAGGCAATCCCTGCACAAACAAGATCTTCTTGTTGGTGGTGGCACCTCCGTAGAGTCCAGCGACGACGACACAGCCCAGGAAGAATGTCTGGAGTTGCTTGCCCACGAGTGCATCTGGGTGAGTGGCTCCCCAGAGAAGGCCTGCGGCAAGGAAGCCGTTGTAGAGACCTTGGTTGGCAGCCATAGTCTTGGTCTGAGCGGCAAACGCGGGTGTCAGGCTGAAGGCCTTTTGTCCGCGGGGAGTAGTCCAGAGGAACATCTCGAGGGCCATGATGTAGACGTGCTCCAGAGCCACCAAGCTGGTACCTGCGATTGCGAGAAGGCCCATTGTGAAGGAATGGAGGGTAGGCGACTGCAGTCGTTCGGAGTTGTATCGGAGCTGATTGCCGCGGGTTGTGAGCGGATGGGTTGGTGGAGACGATTTTTGCTGCAGATTTGTTGTGTTTTTTCTCTCACGGTGGAAATATCAAGGGGCAGCTTGCTCAGATGGCCGCGCTCACTCAGGCGGATTTGACTTTTGCATCTCTCGGAGCGGCGCCATGGTATATATTAAAGAGCACACGTGCACGTGACAGCTGGAGCTACAGCCATGTCTCAGTCAAGAGATAGGCTGGTCGAGGGCAGCGAGGTGTTGACCCGTGTGATGTGCTTTTTGGTAAGTGTAAGCACCGAGTGAGACATAGAGAGACAAGCATTGCCGTTCTTATGTCCTTCGTGGTGAGAGAGTCGCATGCGACGGAGGTCGGGGCGAGTCAGGAATGTGAAGGCGAAGTCTGACACCAGCGGAACGGAATTGCTCCCGCATAAGTTGTCGGTGCAGGTTGAAGTGTACCTAGTTTGCTTATCCCGAAAGGCTTCGACTATACAGCAGCACAACAACCCAACTCTGTTTGATGCAGCGCTGGACCGACTTCGACATGGTTGCCGTCAACAACACGGCGCCGATCCTGCGCCGCACCGCCTGGTCCATCTCTGCGCCCTTCCGCTGCTACCAGCGCCGCTGGGCCCAAGTGCACGATGTGCGCTTCCTGGCCACCCACCACACCGCCGACAAAGTCCTCGACAAGTACCGCGAGAAGCTGGAGCGCAAGGCGAGGGAGGAAGGCAAGGCCAGCGTCGAGGAGCTGAAGGCCTCCTACAAGGACAAGATCGATGCCCTCAAGGAGAAGGCCCAGGTGCCTGGAGCCAATGCGCCGCTCGATGCGCAACCCGCGCCTGTACCGCAAGACATTGCTTCCACTGTGCCGTTCCAGGCCCCGCCGCCTCCTCAGCCTCAGTCTGAAGTGACCCCTCCTCCTCCTACTCCTGCTGCCGCCGCCGCAGCGTCAATCACCAAGAGCAGCCAGAGCGACAAGGTCAAGTCGCTCAGCAACTTCATCGACGTCGAAAAAGCCTCCGCCCTGCCCGACAAGGAGCTTGAAGCCGTCTGGCGCCTGCGCCACGTCCGCGACCCGCAGTCCCTCTGCGCGACCATGCACGCCGAAACTTTCCGCCGCATCGTCGCGACCGCGCGCAAGCACCCGCAGTTCATCCTCCCCCTCGCCAAGAAGGACCAGGGCGCCGAGATCCACTTCCTGCAGTGGACCTTCCCCTCCGAGACCACCGCAACAGTCCTCTTCACACACCTTGCCGAGTTCAAGCTGCGAGGCGAGTTCGCGCAACCGCACACCACAGTCACCCACCACACCGATCTCATGAACAGCAATGAGCTCGTACTGATGGAGGGTCGCGTGTCAGAAGACCGCGGCGTGAGCGTCGACGAGGGCAAGTGGCTCTTGATGTGTCTGCAGAAGTTTTACGGGTTCGAGGCGCAGAGCGACGCGGCTAAGGAGAGCAGGGAGAAGAGGAGGAAGCTTATGGAGCAATTCAGCGGAGGCGATGAAGCATTCAAGATCGAGGAGCTGCTCGAGGAGGCTGAGAAGCTGCCTTAGATGAGGTGGGAGATCGCGCCGCCTTGTGACGATATATACAAATAGACGGATTGTATGATACGGCCTGTACATTACGGAAGCTAAGTTGGAAATGATACAATATTCCCAAGTGCTGGCCATCTCGTTTGTGCTGGCTGAACATGTCAAGACTTCTTGCTGCGAAGGATCGCCAAATATTCATTGACTTGTGGTAGCAGATAGTCTGCCCAGGCACCGTTCCGCCGAATGGTACTGACAATGTACAACGAGCGCACCTGATAGTGACAATTTCATAGAGCTCTCGGAATCATCGTACAATCTATCTGTCTAGACGTCTGACAGCCACGCGCCAGACGCCACCGTCAACGTCAACATCCTCAAGCATCAACAGCCTGACTCAGCGCATTCACCCGGTAACTCTCACTCCTCTGCACAAGCTGCGCATGCGTCCCCTGGTCCACACACCTCCCGTTCTCAATCAAGAAAATCACGTCCGCCTTGCGAATCGTGTACAACCGATGCGCGATCGCGATCACCGTCATCTGCCTCGTCGCCTTCTCCAGCCCGTCTTGCAACAACCGCTCCGACTCCGCGTCCAGCGCGCTCGTCGACTCGTCCAGCAGCAGGATCTGCGGCTTGCGAATCAACGCCCGCGCGATCGCCAGACGCTGCTTCTGCCCGCCTGATAAGCGGTCGCCATTGGGTCCGCAGTCGGAGTCGTAGCCGTCGGGCATCGCGACGATGGTGTCGTGGATGTTGGCGAGCTTGCACGCTTCCTCGAGGTCCGCTTGCGAGGGCTGCTGGCCCGGACGCGCGCCCAGCGTCAGGTTGAAGCGCACGGTGCCGTTGAAGATGACGCTCTGCTGCGGGACGTAGGCGATGTTGTGCCGGAAGGAGATATCGCTGTGGGCGATGTCGCGGTTGTTGATCTCGACGGATCCCGCGCTGGGGACGTAGAGGCGCTCGACGAGGGAGATGATGGTCGATTTGCCGGCGCCACTGGGGCCTACGAGGGCGGCGAACTGGCCGGGGCGGATGTGCATGTCGAGGCCGTGGAGGACGCGGGTGTCGGGGCGGGCTGGGTAGGAGAATTGGACTTGTTTGAAGGTGATTCTTGCGCCGCCGGCTGGTGCTTTTTCGCCCACGGAAGGAGGGGCTTCGACGTCCCAGGTGGGTGTGAGGCTTGCGGAGAGCTTCTTTGTCGAGCCCAGTTCGAGGACGTTGAGGAGACGGCGGGTGGCTGACAGCGCTCGAGAGACATCGGGAGCGAGCGCGAAGGCCTGGCCCCAGAGCTGCGAACTGACCAAGAGCGCGAGCTGCACGATGAAAAATTGAGTCTGCGTGTACTCGCCTGCGATGATCCTCGTCGAGCCCCACCAGTAGGCCAGGGCATAGAGGAAGTTGCTCAGACCGTAACCGACGGCAAGCCATAGGTTGGCCCACGCGCTCTGCTTGGTGATCTGGCGCATGGGTTCCTGGAGCGAGCGACGATACGTTCCCAGGACTTCGTGCTCGAGCGAGTAGCACTGCAGCGTCTTGATGGAGTTGACTGCTTCGATCGTGATGGCATTGCTGTCTGCGAACGCTTCGAGGTGCTTTTCGTCGAAAGCAGCGACCGTGGTCACCCGCATGTAGCCCGCTCCTAAGAGGAGAGGCACGACCGCGAGACACACGACTGCTATCTTCCACGCGATGATGTGCGTCATGGTTATCGTCGCAATGAGCGAAACGAAAATCGACAAAATCGTACAGATCACCGACCCCGCCAGCCCGTTCAACGCATTGCTATCTTGTGAAATCAAGCCAAGCAAAAGTGACGGGTTGCGGTCTTTGGCCTCGTGCCACGCGAGATCCTGCTCGAGGATCGAGCGCAGCGATAGTACGCGGACTTTGTAGATGACTTGCTCTGCCACCCAGCCAAAGAGAGACCAGCTGGCGAAATTGGCCAGGAACTCGACGATCGCGAGTACGAAGAAGAGCAGGCCGAAGAGCTCGCCTGCGTGTCGGATTGCTTCAGGCGTTTCGCAGTAGCTGAGCTTGCCTACGACGTTTCCGAAGATGGCGGCGGAGGCGCAGTATGTGCCGCCGATGATGACGGCGCCGGAGGCGGCCAGGATCAGGGGGAAGGAGTAAGGTCTGAAGAGAGACGACATTGAGCGGGCGGTGGCGGCGAAGCACGGGTCTTGGGCCTGGGGGTCTTTGGCGGTATCGTCGCTCTGCACTTCGGCGGCTTTGTCTTTTGCGGTCTCGTCTTCTGCAGAAGTCGGAGTCTCGATGTTTTCAGATTTTTCGTTGAACTGCTCCGTCGAAGCGCTCGACAGAACAGACCCGACGTCTTCGGAATCGCCACCACTGACATTGAGCCCTTGCAAGCGAACGAGCTCAGCGTACGCACCGCCACTAGCGATCAACGCCTGGTGAGAGCCCTGCTCTACCAGTTTGCCCTGACGCATGACGATGATATTGTCAGCATTCCTGATTGTCGACAGTCTGTGGGCAACGGTAATGACCGTGCGGCCCATCGCGACTTTCTCCAATGCTCGCTGAATTCGCAGCTCAGAAGCTGAATCGAGCGAAGCAGTCGCTTCGTCGAGAATTAGAATTCGAGGATCTTTGATGAGCGCTCGTGCGAGAGAGATGCGTTGCTTCTGCCCGCCGCTGATGAGATTGCCTTTGCCGCCGACGGAGGTGCCGTAGCCCTCGTCCAAGCGCTCGATAAAGCTCGCGGCGTCTGCCAGTGCTGCTGCGTCGAGGACCAGGTCGATGATTTCCTGTACTCGCGGACCGTGTGCTTGGGACGCAGAGCGGAGATCTTGGCCTTCACGTACAGACTTTGCAACTTTACTCAGGGTGTCACTCATGAGGGTGCTGCGCAGATGCTCGTGCTTCGGCGAGCTGACAAGGCCAAGGGCGATGTTCTCGAGGACAGATCGAGCCAGGAGGCAAGGCTCCTGCTGGACGAGACTGATCTGGCCGCGAACCGAGCGTACGCTCAGATCTTTGACGTCGTGGCCATCGAGGAGGACTTGGCCTTCATTTGCGTTGTAAAGGCGAGCGATGAGACCGGTCACGGTTGATTTGCCGCTGCCGGATAGACCTACTATTGCTGTCTGTTGGCCAGCAGGACAAGTGAAAGAAAGGTCTTGCAGAACGGGGTGATCAGGGCGTGAGCTGAAGGTAAAGTTGACGTTGCGAAGCTCGATTGTCCCGTCGTAATGTGGTGGGTTGTTGTTGGGATCTTCGATCGTGCCGTCGATCGCGGTCGGACGGTTCATGTCTGCTTCGAGTTTGGCGAAGGCGACTGTGGCGGCATCGAAGCTACGCAGGAATGGAGCCGCTTGACTGAGGATCAGAGATGCGTCGACCAGGATCAGGATGACCGTGAAGACGGCGCCAACGGTAACGCCAGAAGTATTGAACTGGATTGCATCCGCAATCTGTCGCGAGCCTTGCCAGAATGCAAGTGCATTGGCAGAAAACGCGATGAAGTACAAAAGACCAGCCTGTACCGCCATCGCCACAGACTTCAGTACGCCGGCTTTAAGACTTGGGCTGAGCTTATTTACGAAGCTCTCCTCCAGACGTGCATTCGCGGAGAATGCGTGGACGAGCGTTGTGTTCGAGAAAGCTTCCAGCGCAACGGAAGACGCTTCGCCGGTGCTTTTCATCGACTGTCCAAAGTACTTCTGGACGAAGTAGCCGCCGCCCAAAGCCATGATTAGGTAGGCTGGAGTCAGGGACACCAGCATGCCGGCCAGTTTTGGCTCCATAATGAATGCGACGACATAAGCAGCGATGAAGAAAGATACACTGTTGATCACAATGCCAACCTTTTCGTTCGTGCCTTGTTGGATGACACCGATCTCGCCTGTGATACGTGACGAGACCTCACCGGCTGGCAAGTTGTCGAAGAAAGTAGCATCCTGCCGCAGGACTGATGCAAAGTACTTTTCACGCAGACGCTGGGCTAGGCGTTCTCCAGAGAGGTTCCAGCAGAAGGTGTAGATGTAGATGAGGCCGAAGTATGCAATGCCTACATAGACAATCATCAAGATTTTTGAGTTGATGTCACCCTGGCGAGACGAGGCATCTCTCTCGCTGACTTCGCAAGTTGCTGAGTTGAGGCCGTTGACAAGTTGGCCGAAGACAATGGACATGATAGGGAATGGAACGCCGGATGCGATCGAAGCAACGAAGCCTGTAAGCAATATGCTCATGTCTGCGAATGAGGGTCCGCCGTAGGCCAGCAATCGAACGAAGGCCGTGGCACGACGCCATAGCTGAGAGCAAAGACTGATGTTAGCGACGATATCGTTTATTTTGAGACGATGGGAATAAACGCAGAACATACCTTTGCCTTCTCTGGACTCTTCGCATCCTTGGATGCCGTCGACTTTTCCGCCATGTCGAAATATCTATTTCTCTGTAACCGGCCGACAAGACGATGGTCCAAGAGATCAAACAGAGATCAGATAACATCCCGCGACGGCCTCCCGAGAGCAGCGAGCAATGACCTGCCTACCTCTCATTGGGAACTCATCCGATCTCGCATGCCTCGCTTCTGCTCTGCCCAGGCTCGCGCAATCCACTGGCACCACTCTGACAGCATGTCACAGGACGCTAATCAGATCTAACTTATCTGATTCTCGCCCAGCCCGCCAGCACGGCCGCTGCATGCAAGGGTTCACGAGTTGGCTCCTTGGTTTCCTTGGCGGCAACGTCGAGATCTCAACACCTCGAACCATTGCACATAGCCGCCCGGCTGCATCCTCCGAACCGGGATGATCATGTCTCTCTTCTGGCAAGATGTAGCTGCAAATAATTTCCCAAATGCTTCTCAGCTCTGCACGTCACTCCACTCGCTGCTTTGCCCGCTGCTCTCAGTCGTTCCTCAAGCGCTGCGTGCCAATCTACGCTACTATATCGCGTCGCAACTATCATCTTTCGGTCCCAATGTGTGCAGCAAATGGAATGGACGAGGCCATCCCAGTCTCGCTGAGCAACTCGCAGCAGTTCTATCTGGATTCCGAGCAAGGTCTAAAATACCTCATCCAGGTGTCTTGGCCTCTGCACTGGCAAGACATCGATACCACCGAGCGTAACCCGGTGCCTGTCTTGTAAGCGATAATCCATTATCATAAAGAGAGTAATGCTCATGCTTATGTGTAGATACATCGTCGACGGAAACGCACTGTTTCTCACTGCGACAGAAGTTGCCTGGCGCCGCGCTGCATCTTCGCATTTCGCTGGTGGCGGCATCATCGTCGCTGTTGGCTATCCGTTGAAGCAAGGAAAGCTTTACGATGCTCAAAGACGAAGTCTCGATCTGACACCGCCAGGCCCAACACCCATTGAAGGATATGGCGGTGCTGACGAGTTCCTCGACTTCATTGAGGGCCCTGTGAGATCAGCGGTCCGCGAACGCCTCCCGAAAGTCAATTTCTCGCGAGAGGCGCTTTACGGTCATTCATATGGTGGCTTGTTTGCACTGCATGCATTGTTCACACGACCAAATGCTTTCGAATGTTACATAGCAAGCAGCCCATCCATTTGGTGGAACAGCCGCTGCATTCTGCACGAAGCAGAGAAGTTCTTGGAGGCACAGGCACTTCATTCGAAAGATAAGTCACCTGCATTGATGCTATCGTGGGGCGGTCTGGAGCAGAATCCTCCTCAGTGGGACAATGAGCCTCTAGACCACTACGAGGGGAGGAAGCAGATTGCCAAGGACCTCAGAATGGCCGACAACACCATTGATCTCTACGAGATGGTGAAGAAATGCGAGAAGTTAGGCACCATTACCACGTGCGAATATGATCAGGAAGAGCACACAAGCGTTATGCCATGCTCATTGAGCAGAGGCTTGACCCGGTTCTTCGAGGACTGGCCTTTCCATAGCCAATAGTGGCCTGCACGTCGATAGCCCTGTCGATCAAATATTAGCAATATATCACACAGCCCCAAAGTTGCGCTCGCAGGATGTGTTTCAGTACGTATCACACCCTGCAATGCACGTGCGGTCGCCGCGCATGGTAGCATCCAAGATGTCCGAAACTCGGCGCGCCGCTGCAGAACCTTGGAACTTCTTGATATGGCGAAGTAGCGGATAAGGGCTCGCTTAAAGGATCAGCGCTGTGCCCAGTAATTGAAGCTGTGGATGCCTTTAGTTAGCTTTGCTTGGTAGTGCTCCCAAGGTCTTGTCCCTTCTGCAGGCCCACGCTCCCTGACGACTTGCCTCACCTGTGATTCCAAGAGCTGCGAGAAGGGGATGCACGAGCAATTTACTCGTGTGAGTGGCCTGTTGTCCCTAATGTCTTGTCGCCGAGCCTGCGAGGTAGGGACGAGAGCGTTGCGTAAATGAGTTGCCGGGTTGTGATCGGCGCTGGGCGGTGGTATATATGTAAGATGTCACATCTTGAGCCGCATTGTAGATGTCCCGTACGTTTTCTCAGCAACAATTCCTCTCACATAACGAATACATACGTATCCAAATACCCTCCAACATGGCAATCAAAGGCCAAGCGACCCTCCGCACTGAGCGACTCGAGCTGGTGCCTCTCCGCGACGAACACCGCGAGCACACCATGAAGCTCGACATGGACCCCGAAGTCATGAAGACCGTGGCCTTCGGCCGCCCATTCACGGAAGACGAAGCCAAGCAAGTCCACGCCTGGCTCATGAAAAGCGCACAAACACTCCCCGGTTTCGGCTGCTGGGCTGGCTTCTCGAACGGGGAGTTCGTCGGCTGGTGGATCATTGCTGCCATTCCAGAGCCAGGCTCTGCCGAAGGCGAGGATGGTTCTCAGCGTGTGCAACAAGGCAAAACGGAGTATGGTTTCAGGGTAGCGCCCAAGTTCTGGGGCAAGGGCTTTGCGAAGGAGGGTGCTCGCGAGATGGTCCGTCATGCTTTCGAGGACTTGCAATTGGATGAAGTTGTTGGGGAGACGATGACTGTGAATGCGGCTTCAAGGGCTGTGATGGCGGGAAGTGGGTTGAAGCATGTTGAGACTTTCTTCAACACTTATGATACGCCTCCTGCGGGTATTGAAGAGGGCGAGGTGCGTTATGTGCTCAAGAGGGGGGATTGGTCGTCAACTCAGGGTGTTCAGAGGGTAGATGAGAAAATGACTGAGTGATTTCAATATCCATGAAACGTGCGCCGGAATGCCGTGAACATGAAACACGATCATTGATAGAAGTCGAGAGATTCGAATCGCGCAATGTGCAGTCTCCAGTGATACTTCGAGACATGTGTGGTTAAGCGGGTGGCCAAGCTGGGGACGCATGACGAGAACATGCTCTGGAAAATTCTTAACACAATCGCATTGATGCGATGATGTATACCAGCTTCTTGTCATGCTGGTCTAGCTATCGGATCGCATGCAATGTTGCTTTCATAAGGACAATCTCACCATACAAGCTCAAGCCGTTCACCAACCAGCCTTGAACTAAACCATTCATACATCTCGAGCTCACCACCAAGAGCTTTAGCACCCTTCAGCAGATCCTGCCGCACGATCTCTCGAATTGCAAGCAGCAGCTCAAGCTGGGCCAGGTTTCGCGCAAGACACGCTCTAAGGCCAAGGGAGAAAGGAATCCAATCGCGCTGCATCTCCGCCGATGGGCCGTCAAGCCAACGTTCTGGCTTGAACACGAACGGCTCCGGGAAGACGGATGAGTTGAAGTGTAGGGTGTACAGCTGACAGCCTATCATGGTGCCTGCGGGAAGATAGTGGCCTGCAAACGTCCAGCCATCTTGCGGCACAATGCGAGGGAGGCGGGTGGGCGTTGACATGCCCATGCGGAGACCCTCGCGAATGACGGCGTCGAGATACTTGAGATTCTGAGGGTTATAGGACAGTGTCGGATCCTGAGCATCTGCTTGCAAAATTTCGTGGCGGAGACGCTTGTAGCTGGAGGCGTGCTTGTCAGTATCGGGCGGCTAGTATGGTTCGTGTCAACGAGGCTTCTTCTTACATATCGGGCGACTTTGCCAGTTGCCAGATAATTTTGCTCAACATAGTTCCGGTTGAGTCGGTACCTGCAGATTGCTTCAGCCACGATATCAAGGAGGACACAGTCGTATAGCTTTTGTATTTACCAGCGAACATCAGATCCATGCATTGAACCACATTCTCGTCATCACTGACGCCGATGGCCTTCAGCCGTCCTTGATACGTCTCATCGCCGGCAGGAGTCTCTTTTACAATTGCTCCGGCAAAAGACTCGAGATTTGCTCCTCCCGCTTCAGCAGCGGCATTCGCGACGCATGGCATGACCTTCGAGCTGATCTTCTCAATGGCTAGGAACAACCAGTGCGGCAGGAAGAAGAAGCGTCCACTGTCTACTACCATGTCTACCCACACACTTGCGCTCAGCCGATCGCTCTTCTCCTCGACGCCTCCATACGGTCTCCCGAACAAGTACGAGCTCACAGCATCAATAGCCAGGCTCCTGCAAGGATTCAAGATATCCACCGGCTTACCCTCCTGCGCTTCCAACCTGACTCTTTCAATGAACCTGCGCACGCACGCCTCAATCGTCTTCTGCCCCGCTCGAATCTTACTTGTGCTGAACAGCGGCGTGACAGCCTTGCTCCTCAGCGCCCTGTACTCTCCATCGCGCGAACTGAAGATCGTCGCGTGGCCCTCGAAGTCGAAGTTCGCGTAGCAGTCTGCTTTGCGGAAGCCGCCGCGCTCATTGTAGATCGCGTTCAGAGCCGCGCCGTCGGAGATGACGACTGAGCTGGGCCCGATGCGGACTATGGGACCGTACTGCGCGTGGAGAGCGGTGATCAGGCTGGCTTCATGGCCGAGGTAGGAGTGGAGCCAGATCCAGAGCGAGGTGAAGCGGCAGGGCCACGGACCGGGTACATTGGAGAGGTGGGAGAGGAATGCGCGGTATACTAGTGCTGAGATGAGGAGGATTGGGAGCGTTGAGAGCAGCAGGATGGAGGGTGGGTTTGCTCCCAGAGAGAGGAGGGCCATGCTTGGGAAGGTTGAATACTTACTGCATTTTCAGGATCTACTATGACCTACATGGAGAGCTTCACATTGGTCATCGGTATGGTTCGCGCTATGTGCAATCGCGTTCATTAGTCCTTGGCTCGCGGGTTGCTGGCGGCGAGAAGAGATGAACTCAGCCGTGTTTCTGTGCTGCCCCACCAAATTGACCTTTACGCCGCCCGCGATTGGAGATTCATGCCATTTCTTCTCAACACGATTGCGATACCAAGCACACATGTATTGGTTCCAAATGGATTTAACGTTTGCCGGACAGGTTTCTGGACTTCGTTGGCAACCCATTGACTTTATTGTCAAGGAGATTGAGATTCTATTAGGTAAGCAGAGAGAACAGTCACTAGGAACAGAGGCGACGCAATGGTATTAATGCTCAGTGACAATGCTTTTTATGTTCACAAAACATGGTGTATTTACAGATGCAAAGCTAGCCACCAATGGCTTCTTATTGCCAACCTGTGCAATGGTTCACAATCTCAAACAGCAAAGCCACCACTGTTCAACTGCCTAGGCTCACCAGCAGCCTCAAAAGTGCCATTGCTCAAAAGTCTCAAGCTCTGGGCGGTAGATCCACCAGGCGCAGTCCAAGTCACGTTGTGGCCTCTCTCCTTCAAGAAAGCAGCAGTTGAATTGTCGTAAGAATACTCAAGACTGACCTGGTTGGGCACAAGCTGGTCGTGCAGTCTTGGGGCGGCCAGTGCTTCCGGTGCCGTGGCGTTCTGGTCCAGGACGTGCCAAAGGTTCTGCAGCACTGCTGTGATGATCCTGCTACCTCCAGCAGATGCGACGACGAAGTAAAGTTTGCCGTCTGCGTGCTCGACGATGGAAGGCGAGATGGAGCTCAACGGCCGCTTTCCAGGTCTGATGTAGTTTGCAGGGGACGGAATGAAACCGAAAGCGTTGGAAGAGCCGGGAATGGAGAAGTCGTTCATCTCGTTGTTCATGATGACTCCGGTTTCCGGAACCATGACATGCGATCCGAAGAGCAGGTTGATGGTTGTCGTGAGAGAAACTGCCATGCCGCTGGCATCACTTGCAACAACGGCGGATGTGCCTGGAGTTTCCAGAGACTCGAACCCGCTAGGGTCGTATGCAGATACGTTCTGCGTGTGGGAGTCGTTGAGCTTTGCGCGCACAGCGCTGGTGGTTGCATTTGATAGCATGCTCGCTTGATACTCGGTCATGCCTTCGACGAATGATGGATCGCCTAGCTCAGTACGCTGACCGTATGCGAATCGAAGAGCCTCATCGAAACGGTGTGTGCTAAGGTTCAGCGTCGCAGCCTCGCCGATGTCAGGGTAGCCTTCGATGATCTTCATCGCGCTCATGGCGACAATTCCAGAAGATGGTGCGCTACAGCTATGAATGTTGTAGTTGCGGTAGGTGATTGCTGCGGGCTCTCTGATCGCCACAGTGTAGTTCTTGAGGTCTTCGAGAGTCATGGTGCCGCCAGTTGCGTTCAACGTGTTGATCGTTGCCTCTGCAATTGGTCCGGTGTAGAACGCATCCGGCCCTGTCATGAGTTAGTGAGTGATGGGCAATTTTAGAACAACAAATCGTACCTCTCTTAGCGATAGCTTCCAACGTGTCGGCGTAGCGACGTCTAGTGATAGTGTCGCCGAGACCAAGAAGCGTTCCATTTGGTGCAAAGTCAATGGCCCAAGTAGGATCGTTTACCAAGAAGTTGTCGATGCCTGCGGTTGCCGATTTCATGTAGCGCACCAGATCCTCTGTAACGGGGAAGCCATTGCGAGCAACTTTGACAGCAGGCATGACTAGAGACTCCCACGACTTGGAAGCATAGCCCTTGTGAAGATGTTCAAGGCCACGGAGCTCGCCGGGTACGCCGCTAGCAAGGCCGGTATAGATGCTGCTATTGGTGTTGTTGACGTACATCTCCTCGAAAGCTGCTGCAGGAGCAGTCTCTCTGAAGTCGATGTACTCGTATGAGCCATTGCTACTACGCACAAGCATGAAGCCACCGCCGGCGATACCGGAATGATACTGTTGGCTATCAGTGAATTTCTGTGTAGCTGTACCAGATTCTTCGTACCATGCCAATCACGCCAACGCAGAACGTAGTTGCGATGAGGCTATCTGCGGCATTGCCGCCCTCTTTCAGCACATCGGTACCAATTTCACTACATATCGAGCTTTCGGATGCAACAGCTCCCAGCGTCTCGTTTCCAGAACCAGAGCCATGATGGTATGCAGGAGGATATCTTCCGGGAGATGCGAGGGACAGGTGCGCAAGCACCAGGCTTGTAATGATGTTCTTCAGAGATGCCATGGCGAGGGACGCGATGCAGTTCTCACGGACTACACGACAATGCCGCCGCGACGCCTTAAAGACTCATGCACGCAGCAGCTTTCCAAGAAAAGCTTGCTGAACCTTGGTGGGCACGTAACCTGTTGTGGTTTCCGCTATCTTGACAAGCATCCATGCGACTCCGCATCGGATCACATAACGAGCGATGATCAGCGTAGGTTGGAAGTTAGAGCGGGTTGAGTTGAGCTACGGAGGTACCCTTGCTCGCATCGATAGCCCTTATCTTTGGTAAGTATCCGTGATTGCGCATTCTTTTTCGCCATCGATAATTACATTGTTCATTGTGCAAACTTCGTAGGGCTCGCAATGTCGTCCATGTCAGACTGTGTGTCAATTGAACCTACTTGACGCTTATCTAACCGTTTCGGCGATGCACGATGCCGACATCCCCAGCCACGTTGTCGAGATCGAGCGGGGAACTGAGAACGAGGGCATTGGCTCCACTTTCTCCCTATCGAGCCGCTTTGCAACGCTTTTTGTACAAGTCAAAAATGTCATTACTTAATATTGAAGGTGTCTTGATAACCACGTTAGCTGAGTCTACACTTGACGCATTAGGGCGAATTGAAATCATGTTGGACACGCATTTATCGCAATCTCGTTCTGAGTTCAACAAACAGCGGAAAAATGTCCACCAGTGCCCGCCGATAATTACAGTGCTGCTATATAGCATTTGAATTTTGTGCGACCGTGGACACTGTTCTGCACAAAACCGAAATTAACCCATCAAGGCCATCACTTATGCCACAACCTTACCAGCCTGGTCGCGGATGCTGAGCCATTTCCCAGATGACTCTAGCACATCCAAAGCTTCGCTCCACATCGTATCAATTTCACTCCTCAGCCCCCAAGTACGACGACCCGGATTTGGGTTGGTGAGTGACCGACCATGTCTTGTAGCATAGGACACGTATGCCGACTTCAACTGTTCGCAGGCGTTCCAGATACGTCTCTTGTTTGCGAGACCCATGTACACTCCACTCATACCATATGGTTGTGCCGTGACACTGTCGAAAAGCAGGTACACCTTCATCCAGTCGACTTGAGGCTTGTCTTTGCCCTCGGTGCGATCTCCTGCACCGCGCAAGAGATCATGTGGTATCCACAACCACGCCAGCCGCTTGGCCAGAGATGAAAAACTCGGAAGATCCTTTGATTTTAGGATCGTACATGACAAGGCGAACATGGTCGATGAAGCGGTCGTAGTTCGGCAGAGTGGGATCACGGCATGCAATAACATCTAGATCATACTGGTGCTCGATATAGTAGGTCTCCATTTCTGGGACATCCGGGTCACTATCATCGTGGTGGTAGTCCTGTCCTTCCGTCCGTCCAGCACGTTTGCGCAGGCCGAAGTCGATCTTTTCCTTGCGGATACGCTTTGCTCGGTCGCTGTCTGAGCCATGGTGCATGGAAAAAGTACTAGGCAAAGTATCACAAATGGCACAGTACCTTTCGGAGGCCATAGCTGATGTTTTGTTCGTGAAGGTGAGGCCAGATCTGAGGATCTTGCGACTTCCAATCTTGAATACGCTGAGGGCGGCACGACGAAGCGCGGCTCCTTCGTTCTTCTATGAACATGGCCAATAATGTATTCACAATTGCCCATGCGAACCGAAGGCATCTATCTTCATCTCATCATCAAGTAAAGGTTTCAGCACACCCGGCATTGAGGGCTTGACAACGTCGCGGACGACTTCGGTCTCTAGCCATGCCCTTGCTTACCTAAGCTGGGGTTTATCTCGCAAGTCTGCTGCCCCTGGCGTAACGCGTTTGCTGCATCCTTGACCGTCTGCTACTAAAGTCATTGTCCGAACTTGTTCGGACTATACTACCAGCAGCAAAAAAAAGGACCCACTTTGAGCAGGGCCTCTGATTCGCCTAAAAAAGTTACAACAATTTTCACGTGATTTACAACATCACGTATCTCTCTACCTCTGTAGCTCTAAGGTCCTAGGTTCAATTCCTACTCTAAGCTACGTTTTTAGAATCTATAGAATATAGAAGAAGTCTTAGGTTTAATTCCTACTATAAGCGTAATATATATATATATATATAT